>JAPMOB010210763.1:0-21134 GCA_029875015.1 Lepomis gibbosus | reverse complement strand
TTCTTCATCTTTAACACGTCCATTTTAGGTTCAAGGAGAACACTGATGTCGCTTAGTGTTTCAGCCCTTCTGCTACTTTCCACATTTAGTAGCTGTATGTAATTAGTAATATTCATTTTTAGAACACTAATTGACAAAAGTGGTATGAAATTAACTGCTGTCTGGGCTCTCTGCTGTGTGATCAACACAAGTGGTGGGATGTAAGAAAATATATTTGTTTGGATACTTGACCTGAATATTTATACCTCTACCATACATATTACAGTTGATTTAATTTTTTGCCAAAGTTACTGTGATAACTGAATAATTGTTTTAGTCAGTTTTTTAAGCAAAATCTTTGAATGTTTTGTCTGCTACTTAAGTTTCCACTGTGACACTCCTCCTGCCATTCAGGCTTGCTCATCTGAGATCAGAGAACATGAAATATTGATATGAAAACACTCATCTAAGTCACTATGAAATAATGATGAAACACAAAAACTTTGACCAAGCCAAATTCTTCACATTTACTTTAATGGAATATGTGGATTTTGTCATTTCCAAGTGTGTGGAAGCTGTTTTTCATATCGCAACAGTGAATAAGCAGCAAATAGTTTCCTGTGAAGGGAGGAAAACCTGCTATTTCCAGCTACAATGACAGTGTGCAAACACCAGCAGAAATAATGGAAGGGAGATGGGCAGCATAGACCACTGGCACAAACTTAATAAGACACCAAACTATCCTTTAAGCCCTTTTATGTGCACATTTGATTCCTTGTGATTGAGTTTCTGTTGCCATGAATAAAACAATAAACAGATTATTTCTGTCTACAGACTGAACGTGTTTCGCTGCCAGCTCTTCTCTCCCTCTTTGACGGAAGTTGTCTCTAGTAAGAAAAAGAGACACTCCAGTGACAGCACATTTCTTTTATATTGCTTCTCTTTTGGTCACATTAAAGAGTCATACCAGGTGTTTTGCATGTTTTCATCTCATTTACTATAAGTAACATTTTCTTTGTTTAATAATTTAATTTAAGTTTAATAACAATGAGATTGAAGTCTGGGCACACTGAAATTTGGTTGACTGTGTATTATGACAGTTCAGGCCATTACTATCGACTTCTGACTTAAATCATTCATGCCTTCATTTTCTCTTGTCTTGACTTCTGTAATGCCCTTTTCATTTGCCTGAGTAAAACTGCCCTGGCACGTCTACATCTTGTACAGAATGCAGCAGCTAGACTTTTAACTACAACTAGTCGTCAATCACATATCATCTATTTAAGCCTCACTGCACTGGCTGCCAGTTAAGTTCATGGGTGTTTTTTAATTTTTTTCCATCAGTTATAAGGCACTACATGGCTTAGCTCCTGCCTACATTTCCAATCTACTAAGCTCCCACACCACCGAGTGGCCACAGTCTCCCTCCTCCCATTAGATCAGCTGAGTCTGTTTTAAAAAACATTTCAAACCCACTTCTTTAGGTTAGCTTTTCAATAACTTTCAATGGTGTGCTACGGGTGGCTTTATGTATGGTGCATTTGTATGTGGGTGTATTTTATGTTTATACTTGATATGTAGAGCACTTTGTAATATGTGCTATACATATACAGTTGTACTTCCATACTTACTATAAAAAAAATAAAAACTAAACAAAACACCATAAAATAATAAATAATTCACTTAAAAGCAAATTTGAAAAGTGTAATTTTAACATAATAAAATATAATGGGGGCTGCTCGGTGCTGCAGTTGTTAGCACTGTCGCCTCACAGCAAGAAGGTCGTGGGTTCAAACCCCAGTTGCCCCGGCCTTTCTGTGTGGAGTTTGCATGTTCTCCCCATGTCCACGTGGGTTCTCTCCGGGTGCTCCGGCTTTCTCCCACCATCCAAAGACATGCAGGCTAGGTTAATTAGTGTCTCCCAAATTGTCCTGGTGTGGGTATGAGTGTGAGTGGTTGTTTGTCTATGTGTGGCCCTGCAATGGAGTGGCGACCTCTCCAGGGTGTACCCTGCCTTTCGCCGAATGACAGCTGGGATTGGCTCCAGCCCCCCCCGCGACCCTGTATGCAGGATAAGCGTTTGACGATGGATGGATGGATGAATGGAATAAAACATAAAGGACAAAATTATTCATTTTGTGCTTTCATTAAATTTGCTGTTTGGTTGAATGTTTCCTTTTTCCTTTTTTCGTCTTGTCTATTTACACACGATTGAATATGAGAGTTTTTTGTGTATACCGGTACATATGTGCATATTCATGAAGTTCTATTATTTTATGTCCTTGATGACAGGGTTTTAATTCTGCAAACAAACACCTTAACAAAATGCAGTGCAGCATTTTAAAACCAACCTGCACTTAAACTGCATTACCACGCAATGATGAAGTAAGTTTGACAAACATTAATGTAGATTACACAACTCAAGTACGTTTCAAGAGTCTGCAAATTGATTTTCATACCACTGGGAAATAAATGCAGAACAATGTCTGCCTGGAACGGTAGACACAATTATATATAGCATGCATTTGAAAATAAGTCTGTTTGTATTAAAGGTGCTAAAACACACTGGTATGGCCCTTTAAGATATTATTTTCACAGTGATTCTGTGAATTCTGTGAGTTAACACAGACTTCAGAAACCACGACTGAAATTAGTGGGATGTTTTCATCATTTTATGATAAATGCTGTAGTACCTTAACCCATTTCTGACCAAGAACCAGTTATCTAAAGTTTTAAACATACTATAAACGTAACCAGCGTCTCTGCTTCTGCCATGTTTCTGTCACATACCTCAAAAGGGGGCAGTGGTGCAATAAACTTTCCTCCAGCCACTGGACTTGAACTGGCAGCCCTCCAGTCTCCGCCCCAATACAAGAAGGGGGGGGAGGAGGAGGCAGCAGGCGAGTGAGGCAGAGTGAAGGACAGGGAGGGGGAGAGGGGCAGCGAGCGGGGCAAAGGGGGCGTGCCGGGCCCTTTCTTGGAGCCCTTTAGCTGTTTCTGCTGCTGGCACAAGGCGAGGGAGGGAGAGACAGCTAGAGAGAGGGGGAAAGGGTGAGGCGGGGTGCCGCTGGCCCGGCGGCCACAGGTGTGTGGCGGACCCAGGGCGGGAGGAGGGAGGAGGGACAGCGAGAGGGACGGAGGCAGCGAGCGAGGCCGGGAACAAGGGAGGTTACTCACGGATTGTCGGAAGGGTTGAAGGGGGGCAGTGGGAGGGACCTCCATGCTCGGCTGCTTTCCCGTGGCTATGCTCTTCCGCCGGGCGCGATGATCTAAGACACAGAGATAGAGAAGAGTTTGTCAGGTAAGACATTATAACACATCAGCGGAAAGGAAACATCAGAGGTAAAATGAGGACAAAAATTGCGGCGCAGAGCTACAGGTAGAGCGAGAGGATGTGGAGAGAGAAAGCTGGGGCCACTGTGGAAATAAACAGCTACAGGAGAGCTGTTATTGACAGTCTGCCTGAAGGAATGAAAGAGAACAGGAAAGAATATTAGAGCTTGATGGAGTTCAAAGGTGAGCGTGGGAGAAATGAAACCATGCAGGGTCACACCCATCAACCAGTACTGCTGCTGCTTCTACTGCTATCACACACATAAACTCAAATACACCTTCATCCGTGGAAGGGAGGAGCTTGACGAAGTGAGTGAGAGACAACTGTAGAGATAGACTGGACGTCAGATGAGGCAAATGTTAATAGTGTTTATTGTAGGGCAGGGGAGAGGAGATGGGAGGGACTGGGAGATCTATGGATAGACAGGAGCGAGAATTAAACAAACAAAGCACTTATTGACTTCCGTCAGCGAGTCGGTGCCTAATGCACTGAATTGGTCAGTAAGGTAATAAACTCCTGTCCTACGCTTGATGAATGACAGAGAGTGTAAATGTGCAGTTAGAGAACACAGGAAACAAAACACAGGAGGCCTAGTTGACCTGGCGGCCTGTTTAGTCACAAATTACATCAAAAACCAGAGTGTTTTTGGACAGCATTTCTGTTGTCCAAATGTTGAAAAACTCAATAAAAGTCAGTACTATATGTACGTCTGTCTGCAGCAGTGTCCTTAAGGAAAGTTCATGCACATTGTATGATGAAAGTGACTTTTAAAACAGCCACAGAGGGCCCTTGATGACCAAGAAATACATCTTTAATTTGCTAGGGCAATATCAAATTGTGCCACAAGATCTAAGGCAGGCCTACCCAACTCTGGGCCACCGATCAATTCAAACCGGCAAACCTGACATTTTTGCTACAATAAATCCTTTAAACCAGCAGAGCACAGCCAGTCACAAACATGTATTATTGATGACGACAGCCGTCCTTTGCATTCTGTCGCCTGTTAATCCAGCTTCTCTAACATGAATGGCATAAAAGGGAATGGTGATGCCTCCTTGACAAACAAGCGCTTACATCATTGTTTGCGCATTGCCCTCACTTCATATGAGCTGACCTTCTCTGCCATCGCCCAGTCAAAGAAGTGTGGCTCCCTGAACAACATACCATAAAAATTCAATTAAAAGTCTAGACCCAAATAGATGGCTGTCCCTTTTGCTGGTCTACCTGGTCTGTTTTTTTTTAGAAGTTCTTTGAATGTATAAAAAAAAAACTCTTGAAGGCCACTGGGTCACCTGCTTGAGCTACTTCCAAGCTGCTTGGATCATACAATAAAAATATTTAAATTTTGTCAATATGGACATGCTACACATCGTTAGATTGGTTGGATTCTCAGCAATACAATCACTTAGTTCACTTTACGGAAACAATAAGCAAAAAAGTATTCATGTTCATTCAGATTTACTGGAATGGCAAAGGAAGTAAAGACCTGTATATAGAAGCCTGTCCCAAATACAGGGACAGTGAGTTCAGTGATTTGAGCAAATAAAAAAGCCTGGAGTATTAATATAAGATTTACAGTGGTAGAATAGCGCTGAACTAAGGTGTGTCTGACTCTGACCACCTTTAGAGGTAGGCTTAAAATCCAAATTATTCTCAACTGCCCTTAAAAGTTTTGTTTTTGTTGTTTTTACTCTCTTGATAGGCTTTGTTTTTAATTTTGATACATGCATATATCTATCTTTTTTCCTCTTAAACTTTTATATTAGTCTTATGTGAAATACTTTTTGGCCTGCAGGTGGAACTACAAAAAAAGTAGGAGGAACACCAAAATCATTGGGATTTATCCTCTGGGGACAATGATCACCTGCACAAAATCTCATGGCAACCTATCCAATAGTTGTTGAGATATATAACACACTGGCATTGTCATCCCTACAGTCATGCAGCTATCATGGCAAGAAAAGAAGAAAATACACGACTCTGGCTTTTGACTGGACTGTTAACATTTAAAATTATAAGAAAAGCATGGTGCACATTTCCACAAGTTGAAAATGAAACAATCCCTTGTGTAATAAAACCAAGGTGATCACCTATGTAGAAGTCCTGCTTAAATAATCATTCTTATTCTCTCAGAATTACAGTAGGATGATATCAAAGCTTATTTTACATTTATGCATGTATTGTTGTTTCACTGTTTTCTATTAATGTCTTTCTTTCCTTGTTTTTCCCCGTGTTTTCACTGCATGGCCCTATCAAAGAAGAATCTAGAGAATAATAACCCTCGTGCAAAATATAAGTTACATTTGTTCGTTTGTTCTAATTTCTTGTCTATTTTTCCAGCATTGCAGCCTATCTCACCCTGATGCTTCATGTTGATCATGTTGTCTGTCTCTGCTCTCTCCCTCTCTCAGCCTCTTCTGTCACACAGTCACACTAATACTCAGACAAACACACACACACACACACACACACCTCTTCTCTCCCACGCAGCTATTTTACATAATTCAAATAGTGCATTTATTCCTCTACCTCTCTTCAGCTCCTGATCTCCCTCCTCTCTCTCTCATTTTCTTTCTCCTCCTTGCACCCTCTTCTTGCTTTCATACAGTTCTTTCATTGTCCTTTCATTCCCTCCCCTTCAGATATGTGTGGCATCTAGAACCCTCCATTTTCTCCATATTACCTTTATCTGTATTCCTCTTTTCTCCTCATCGCCCTCTCCTTTCGCTCCCTTTCATTTACCTGTCCAAATGGCAATCTTTTCACCACAAGCCTGCCGTCTTTCTTTCTGCAATCCTAACATTTTTTCCAACCCACACAAGGAGGTAAAAAGATGACCACAAAGGTGTTTGTCACCCAGCCGAGACATCAAACTATGCCAATGTCTCTTTGCCCACTGCTTCAAAACGACCGAATCAAATTCTGTGGGCTGGATGACTGACTGGTGGAGGAGTCTTCTAAATTTAATCTGATAGTGCAGGGATCTTTCATGAAAAGGTTATTGACTAATCACAGGAAAGGGAGGAAACTCGACATCTAGCTCCATTAAAAAAAGTGTCAAGAAAGATTTTGACAGTTGATTGTAATTGAATTGAAATTAATTGAAGTAAATTTTCATCTCCTTAAAATTGCATCTGGTAATAGAGTTACAATGAATTTTTCATTTGTAAAAATAAACCTAGGGTTACATAAAGACTGACTTAAAATTTAAGATACTGTTTGCTACCTAGTACATTTTCAAGAAAATTAAGTTACTGATTGGGTAAACTATTCCAGGAATTGATCTTTAGTTTAGAGATATTGAAGGAGTTTCAATTAAAGAATTTTTAAATCTTTCTTCAAATATTGTTAATTCATCTTGCGTGGCTGCCATCACCGGCTCACAGTTGAACTAGCAGTTTCTTAGGTGGTATTTAACAGCAATTATCTGCAGTGATGCCCTGTATGACTGGAGGTTATGCCATCACTATGTATGCATCATAACTATAGCCATTCCAATAAAAGGCCTCAAAACAGTGATATCAAGATCTACTTTAGAATATATTGTTTCCTAAACTAATTAGTTTCTCCTGGAGGAGCAGAATGGAGAGGGAATGGTGGTTTAGGCCTCAACTGGCATCAGTCTTACGGTAAAAAAACACCCAAAAGTTGGGGCTGATTCTGTTGATTTAGCTATAGACAGTGAGATCAGAAAAACAAGCAGCCTGTGAGTGTATGCACTATCCTAACCCTTACGGTGATAAAAAAAAACACTTGGTAATGTTGGTGCCAATTTGGAGTCATAAGATTCAGAGAGAGCACATGTTTTATTACATCCTCCAATGGAGGGTTTCATTTGGGTGAGAGTCGGAGTTGGAAATCCACCAGGTCTTTGTCTGCTGTAGGCTGTGTTATTATTTCCCCCCCAAAGTACAGAAAGTGTTTACAACAAAAAAAATACTTTTTTATGTTTGAAAGTTAATGTGTAGGGATTAGACAACCCACTAGGACTGCCCCCTACATGTGATTCAATAATTCAAATCATCTGTCGAAAAGCCTCAAAAGTCTAATTTTGCCAGTCAAATCATTGCACTTTTTTAGCTGTTTCATTGCACACAGAGCATCACAGCATAACAGGCTACAAAATTGTAGAGTCAACATTGCCTAACTATAAAACTAACTGTGATTGAAATGGAGGGCAGTGTGCCTTGTTTTTTTTAGCTCCAGTGCTGAATGCTAGCAAAATTGGCTAAATTACTTTAAAACAGTTGCTAGCTCCTCTTCCTCTACTGCCATCCACTGTGATTGAATTAACTGAACTCGGACCAGAATGCACACTTTTTATTTCTTTGACTGTGGGGCTCTGATTTCTGTTGTCACATCATAGACGATAATCAAAGACACTAAAGTCTTCAGAGTTCACATTTTGTTTTAGCTGTTCAATGTAGCTGTTCTACATTGAGAATTTATAAAAAACTAAGAAAAAGAGAGTGGCAACTCATTTAAAATTGTAATTCGAGTACAGACCTCTTAATCACAGCATTTTTGTAAGTTGGAACGTTAAAAGATAAAAAAAGAGACATAAAGCCATATAGATTATATACATCTGTGATAAACAAATGGATATATTACTTTGATAGTTTTATAGAAAACAAATTTACAATATGTTGTTATCAAGTGATATGTACACAGCAAAACAAAAGTCTATGATGATTGCTATTCACAAGAGATAAACTGTCTTAATAAGCATTATATTCATATAGAGCCACTTGCAACAGTCTTTGTTATATACATTATATTTAATTCAGAAATTGCTGAGCAAGAATTCCCTGCACCATGTAAGCATTTACTTTCTTAATCTCCAAAGAGACTTTATTCCAATGTTGGGATTTAAATGCAGTTTGACCTCCAAAATGTATTTCTACAACCAATGAGAACACATTGTCTGCTCTATTCTTCCCACACATGGTGTTGAAATCTGAAAAGGGAATACTAATCCTTTCTCTTGTAATTTATAGGAGTGGCCACAGAGGGCAGATTACTGCTGATTTGCAGTATAAAGTATATAAATCATGACTATAATTTAAAGGCACATAGGTCTGCAACACAATGCCTTATTGCGAGCATAATGCGCCATTCTGTGCTATGCACAACTGCAACTACAAAGTTAAATGGTCCTTCATGCATTTGACCTTTCTGCGATAATACTGCACATTTTTCATCTGTAGTCCCTGGGCAAAAGTGGCATACAGTAGGCACACTAAAAAAATATAAGATAAAAATTAAAGCAGTTATTGTAGTTCAATTAGAGACAGAGCAGATATACATACACATGATTTAATATGATAGCCTTTACAAGATAATTGCAGCTAACAAATTGTGAAAATCATGTATTTATCTGAAAATGCAGTTCATGCAAAATATAAAAGATTGACCACAAGACTGTGAGATAAGGTTGAAAGCTTATTAAGTGGACCTTTAATTAAGAATGTTTTCTCAATACTGAAAAAGGAAATTAAAACATAACACTAACGGTGGATATAAACAAAAAGTGACTGAATCAAAACTATCAGATATCATCAACTCTCCCAAAATAAATTTGAGATTTTTTTCCACCTGCATTTTGTCTCAAACAAATATATTGTTTAAATGGGAAAAGCATCAAACATCATAAGATTACTAAAACTACCTAAGTTAGTAACTGGACAACCCAGACCCCAAACCACCTGTAGCTGGAGGGTGATAGTAGAAACCTGAGACAGATCTTACACTAATATTCAACTGACTTAAAGAAGCAGTCTGTAACAATTGAGCATACAATGCAAAACTTTCTGCATCTCTCTCTCTGCTGCTCTTATCACTCCACTAAGCCTCTGCCACTAAACCCACAAAAAGGAGAGACCTTATCCCTCATAGGGCTCGCTCTCCACGGCAAGAGTGTTGCCAAGACCTCGGCCCCTCTCTCTTTGACTTGTCTTCTCAAAAACGCTTTACTGGACAGGGCAGAGCACCACAGGCTTCAGACACCGCTGCAACAACATCTAACAGCGGGATGAGAGGCTAGTACAGCACTGCCCCCCCTCAAAAGCTATTCCCCACTGTTTGTAATCATGCCTCTTTGCCGTTTGTTGATACAAGCACCATGGCACCGGACATAATGAGCCCGAAGCTCTGTGTGAAACGGGGACATGTCCACACAGGTGATTTGTACTGTACACTGTTGTGGGCAAAGGAGTGATGGGCAGTTCTTTCATTGCTAGTGGTTGTGTTTGCAAAACCTGCGAAGCCGCGAGCTGAAGATATTGAGCTTAACTGAAGATATTGAGCTTAACTGAATGAGATCATGTGTGGCGTAGGGGGCTGCCGAAGCGTGTGTAGGATGAGTGACTGTGTAAGGTTGTTTGACTCGGGCCCAATAGATTCTTGCAAATGGCATTAGGAGCAGAGGAACCTGATTTATTTCACAGATTAGCTGTCACATGTACAGTTTCAGCAAATATACCAAAAAGTGATTTTTATTATTTACCTTTTGAACCTTTAAAAGTTGATCTCAATATAATATAAGTGTTCTGAGAAAGCCATTTTTCTTTCAGCTTTACCTAAGTATTCATGTCAATATCCTGCTATATACATGTATTTGCTTAAAAGCATGTTAATGTTTGCATATATGCAAACATTAACATGCTTTTAAGGACAACATTACTCTCTTCTTGACAGGTGGGTTGGCGGTTACACTTCCTGACATATTCACTTCTTCAACTGTAAGATACTTATAAGAAAACTGCTTTAATTACAACAAAATCATTAAGGGTTTTGCTGTAGGCTGCAGTACATCCAAACAAGTCAAAGTTTCTGGGACCTGGCAATTAAGTTACCTGCTGTTCTTTTTAGAGAACAGTGTCACTTTTTGCCCTTATAAGATTGTTGGATGTAGATCAGACAGTGACTTGCAAAAACCCTTTGGAAAATAGTTGAACACAAAAAAAGCAGTTACATTGTTTTGGATAACTCCTGTATTTTTAACATCTCGCCTGGATTTACTCCGCATGCATAATCTATTATTTGATAAGAGTAGGCATGAGAGCAGATCTCATTTTGGAAAAGGGTGCTCTTTAACTTGAATACACACCAAAATTCACTTCTCAAACATAATACACCGTACCTGCTCCTTTTCACACTTAACATGCACAGAGTGGAGAAATGTGGGCTGCAGTGTGTGCAAAGATTCATTCAGAATCAGTGTATAAATCATCTGATCTGATCATCACAGTCTGTATGGAAGGATGTGAGATGGGTGGAGTTAGCAGGGAGTACTGAGCAGAGACAAATTAAAACTGAAAGAAATGGCATGGTCATTTTCTTTTTTTAACACCTGCATTCTAACTTTAATGGCTGTCTAATTTAATTGAAGCCATTAAGAATTCTTTTTATTAAAGTGTTAACAAAGGCATCGGTCTGGAACAAAAAAAACCCTGTCTGGATAGGTCCATTTAAATCTATTTCTCACTCACTCTCTTTTTGATCCGAACCTCTGTGTTTCATTGCCATGGCAACATTTTTTCCCCTGAATATCTTACATTTTAGTTTTAAAATGTTCACGCTATACAAAAAAAGTTCTTAATAGAGACGGTGGTTACGTTTTTTGTGCACAAACTGGGCTGTTGCTAGATTGTACATGCTATAGCCCCGCAACCACACACACACACACACACACACACTGAAGACATTTGGTTTGATTCGCTTGTTGTACCTATTTTAAAATGCAATTATGTAACTACTGTTTAGAGATGATGTAAAGGGTTGAAAAGCAGACTTGAAAAATGCATCCTGGCTGAAGCTTCATCATGTCACAGGAGGTTGTGATTCAGTCTGGCTGGGGTCATGCAGCAGGTAGAAATGCTTGTCTCTTTTATTTAGCTGCTTAATAAATCATCCATGTGCTGACATAATGTTGTTCATTCCTACTATCACTGTGTTGAAATGTTACTCTGGCTTTTGGAAAGATGGCCAGGTGCACAACAATTAAGAATTTAATCCATGATAAAGACTCAGTATCCCTCAGGTAGTAACATGTGACATGTCTAGATGATGGTTGTGTTAAAAATGTGGTTTAATTAATTATAATACCAGCATTATATCAGCCTGTACACACACAGAACAAAACCTTAGATCGCACATATGGTACTATATGGCACAGGCATATGTGTTCATGTGTGTATAGCCATGTGCTAGGCAACATGTGAAATGCTGTGCTTGCTCATTGTGAATGTAAATCTGATGTCAAGCTGAAAGCTGAAGAGGGAATGTGTGGGTGGCAATAGCTTCCAGCTTAGACCCTCTGAGAGAACAGAGAGAGACAGAGTTAAAAGAGTAGGAGGGAGGGATGTAGACACACATGAGTAAGAGGTTGGTTAAAAAAACAGAAAAGGAACACTGTGTGTGTGTGTGTGGGGGGGGGGTGGATAAGTGTTCGTGTAGGAGTAGGAGGGACAGTGCAAGAACAACACTATATGGAGTGAAGACAGGATGACAAAGAGAGATGGATAGAGGAAAAAATGAAAAAAGGAAGAGAGTGAAATGGAGGAAATGCATCTGGGGGAGCAGTAACAAGAGAGGGAGTTTGATGGGGGAGTTGCACTGAGGAAGGGGGAGTTGGATGGAGAGAGGGAGGGTGCATAAGAGCCAGAGATGGAGGCTGGAGAGGGAGTGGGTGTCTTAATAGCGCTGAAACGCTCAGGGCTTTTTGTATGTTTGCCTTTGTTATGATAGAACGCTGGTTTGCTCCCTGTTTGCTTTTGATCCATGAACTGTGACTACGAATGCAAGGCAGTCTCTCCTGTGTTTAAAGTGCAATGCAGCGACTACATCAAGGACTCTCATTACATAATTTAATGTATAAATGTTGTAATCTACTGTAAAGCCCAGCAGGTAAAGCCATGCACTAGTGCTGCAAGGGGTTTAGGGTTTTGTTCTCTACAGTTGCTAAATGCACAGAACATTTTTCAGTTATAACATTTTTTGTAAAACATTTATCTAGACAAGTCTTGGTCACTCCCTAAGCTGATAATAGCTCTGCAGCAGCTGTTCAAACCTATCTAAAAGAGCTAAATGTGTGTGGATGTTGAGCAACGCTGGCACAGAGCTGACTTATAATGTTCAAGGTTTCAATCCTTCATACAGCAGCAGCAGCCGCAGCAGCAGCAGCCTTTCTTTGTAAACCTTAACCTCTCTGTCAAAGTCCATTCTTTTCTCTGAACAAATTACAGATGGACAGTGTGCAAATACCTACAGTATGTTTCCATGAATGATACATGTGATTTGTAGAGTCTACAACTTAACTGTGTCTGGATCCGTTTGCTTAGTGGCCATATTACTTAATATGAAGGCCGTTTGGTGGTGTTGCATATAAATACAGCTGCAACTAACATTCATTTTCATTATGGATTTATCTGTCACTTAACTTTACAATGTATTAAGTCATTTAGTCTCTGAAATCTTGATGAGAAATGCCCATCACCATATCTCAGAGCCAAAAGTGTCATCTTCAGATTGCTTGTTTTGTCTTACCACAACCAAAAACCAAAGTATATTCAATTTACAATTATATAAAACAGAGAAAAACCTAACCTGCTAATCCTGACATTTGAGGAGCTGGAAACAGTAAATATGTGGTATTTTTGCTTGATAAATGACAGGTGCACTCCACCAAAGTTCAATTTACTCATCAGCATGAGGAGTACTATCCAGTTGTATAATGGCTTCTGTGGCACCAGAGGATCTTTCTAAAGTTTGAAAAAATTATCTCAATTTCGGCTAGAGAGAAACCTGTGTTATAAAGTGGAGGTGTGGAGTTTGTAGTATGCGGGTGTTCCCATCATGGAGGGAAGGGTCTAATGAAGGACAATATCAAGTTGAATTATGGGAAATGTAGGAACCTGTTTTTTGGGCATGACTCATAGAACCAAAGTAAAACTGCAACTTATGGTTCTGTTCCATAAGTAATAAAACCTGATTCAAACTCACACACTAATAACTAAAAATTCAGGCTTGGAACAGCATTTCTAAACAGTATGTCATGCACTCTGTATGTCTTATTCAGGACTATAATAAAAAACAACAATCTAATGACTTAGTTTATTAAACATTTTTAGCAGCCTTAAATTAACAAAATTTCCCATATGCCCTGGACCATTGCAGGATAAACATCACGGTCAGAAAAGGGCTGAGTTGAGGGTCCACAGATAGTCAGACATATCTGTAGAGGACAGAGCAGTGTTGAACCCCAAATTTCTCCCAGTGGTGTGTGAGCGTGTGAATGATTATTTTGTTTCTGATGAGCAGCTGGCGCCTTATCCTCTGCCATCAGTGTTTGAATATGTGTGAATAGGTGAACGGGGACATGTAGTGCAAAGTGCTTTGAGTGGTTGAAAGACTAGAAAGGCACTATACAAGTACAGAACATTTGCCAAATAGCTGGCTCCTTTAAATTAATACTCAAGAGTTGCTGATCATTAACTTTCTGTTGATCAACAAATCATTTCAGCACAGCATATAAATGTACCATGCAAACCCTGACTGGAAAACAGTACAAGACTGGCCTAAAATAGAAATTTACTCATCATTACATAAATAAGTCAAACATCTAGTGTTAACATTACACAACAACTGAAAGTACAAAACATACTATAGCAATACTCAAATGCGCAGTTAAATGATGGGGATTTCAGTTACTGTAACTAAAAAATAAAAAAATACCCAGAGTGAAAAAGAAGCACCAGCCAACAGTTCAATCACAACACATTTTGACTGTCGATCACAAGTTTCTCTACTCTACATGAACAGCACGAGCCAAGTTGGCATTTAACCATAATTCTGGACAATCCTTTGTATTCTCGAAGCTGATTTGCCAGGCAAAATGGTTTCTGAATTTCAGAATGCACAAGCAGTTATTTTTTCTGCCTTTGCTGTTGAAGTGTCTGCTGCAGTTGAGTTTTTTGATGAAGATTTGCTGTCACTGTTGATGATGACAATGATAACGATGGTGATCTGCTGCCTGATGGTAATGAACAGGATGGTGGTTTGTTTTGAGGGTTAAGGTAATGTTGTCCATAGTGTTGGTGCCATATATATATATACACTAACATACACTAAAACAGTCACATTGACGTGTACACTATTTATTATTATTATTATTATTATGATGACCTTATCTGTACTGCCTTGTAGGGCTGGACGATATGGCCAAAAATGTTATCACGATAAAATCTTTGATATCGACAATTATCACGATAACTATCAAATAGTTATTTCTTTTCAGTTTAAAGGTGGATTTTTGCTCCTGAGTGTAAGTTTAAGAAACCCTTGGTTTAAACTTTTCTTTATGGGCAACAATTGAGGCCAAACAGAGGATCACTTCACAAATCTGAGGTGGAACATTCAAAACAATTATGATACAATCTTTGTCAACAAATATGCACCAGTAAAATTAAGTAAAAGCTTTTTTTAGTCCTTTTCCACAACAAAATAAACATCTTAAGAAAAAAGTCCTAATTCATGTATAATTCAAGTAAATAAAACCAAACATTTATTGAATATTAATTGAACATTTGTTATATTGTTATTGAAAAAAATTATATTGTGATAATTATTGTTATTGTTTTATTGTCCAGCCCTACTGCCTTGTGTATGTCTTTTAATTGTGTCTTAACTCTTGTCTGTGTTATATGTATGGGGACACTCAATTTCTATCCTGTGGGATTAATAAAGTGTTTTGCATCGTTTGTATCATATTTGTTTGATACTAAAGCTATCATAGGTAGATTTTTGACATTTTTGAAAAGTTAACATTTTCTTTGATTTAGTTATGTCCACCGTAATATATACCTCCATAGACTGTACACAGCCAAATAAAATAGACATATTACATACCTGTCTAGGAGGAAGAGGGCCAATTCAAGATCGGTTTTGAATCCTTTCAAATCTCACAATTCTCTCAATCTTTTGAATGACCCACCAAGGTTGACTCATGCTTTCTCTATCAGTCCCTTTTTCTCTTTGCCGATCTTGCCCCATTATCAGCCATAACCATGTCAAAATGAAATTCTCTAAAGAAAATTCTGTCTGCCTCTAAACTGGCTAATGTATTTCTTACTGCGAAACTTACTCTTAATGCCTGGGAGAGTGTAACATAGGCTCTTCCGGTCTGAGTGGTGCATGCCATAAATCGTATTGTCTGATTTCACAGGAAATCAGACCCCATATCTATAGAATACCTATATAAAAATAGCCAATCTTTGTGCTGATGGTCTCGTTTGCTTATGTAGGTCATATAAAAGGCATCAGTATTAACTTCAGACTCTTTCACAACCTGTTAAAACTCCTTGTAGTTGCTTTAAACACAAAGAAATGAAAGGTCTAATTTTGGAAAAGCTTGTGACTCACGTTGGGAATTATTTGATTTTTAGAGGAAAGAGAAGAGAGTACAGTCTGATCTAATTTATCATTTACTATACATGAAGAATTTTATTGAGCCTTTATCTTTGGGAAAGATTGTTTAACGCTTAGAACAATCGACTGAAATGTCCAGCATTAAAGGAGCAACATAAAATACTGTTTTATGCAAAGGTTTTGTTTGAATATTACATTGCATGTGAGGAAAAAGCAACAAACCCACATAAACCCACAGAGAAATGGATGTAAATGGGGTGAAGAATAGCAGTATATTTACAGCATTTACTTGGATACTGCTTTTTATGTAGTATGCAAAAGTACTTTAAAGAATGTATCTCCAACATTAGATATTGGGCATTAGTACAATTGATACTCCCACTCAGAACACATGACTGCTGGTATGAAAGGCACACAGACTGTTCAGCGTCAGTCAGTTGAATTATTGGACTTTAAAAAACAAACAAAAAAAAAAACGTACTCCTGCATATGATGAGTTGGATTCACATATATATGGATTTTAGGGGAACAAAAGTCAAATAAGTAGACAAACATGTCCTACCTAGATCAGATGGGGCTTGTTGTGCTTTGTATCCAGACTTCTAGAGACAATGTCTCTGGGTTTCCAGTCTATGTGACCCCACAGTAAGCTGATGCCAGCTAAGACTGGAAATGCATTCGCGGACTTCAGCCTGTATTCCACTGAGTCTTGATGTCTGTTTGAAACTGCAGCAGCTCCGTAGTTTGTGTGTTACATTCCACCGAGTATTGACACTTGTTCTGAATCGATACTCCAAAAGTACACAGTGATATTAACGTCTATAAATAACTGAGCATGTTGGTGTATCTGCAAATGGCACCTGCCAATAAGTTTCATGACACATGTGTTTGTCTGACTGTTTGAAAAGCAGGTCCTCTGGAGGGTTTATAAGGCCGTGTTCAAATTCCAGACAGAGAAGTATTGCTCAGATAGTCAGCACTCAAATTAGCCTAGAAAAAAACAGAAATCAAGAGGACTCTAACTAAAGCAAAACCAGTGAAACTGATTCCACTACAAAAGCCCAGTACAACAAAACACTTCCATGTTGCAAATGGATGAATGTTGGCCTTAAATCAATCCATGACCTTTAAATATTTCATAGACAAATAGGTATATGAATAAATGATAAATCGCCTCTACTACCAAGGCACCTGGAAACAGGGCTTTTTCAAGGTATCTGGATATATCTTAGAATAAGTGAATTCTAAAGGTCTAATAGAAAAAGAACTACAGTGATCTTATAATAAATTTAGAGTACAATGCTATACAAATGTCACAGAAAACTATAAACTATATATTTATATATATTATTTTAAAGAAATATTGTAGTCTAGTAATATTTAAGACAGATAAAAATACCATCAAGTGCAATATGGTGACCATAAACTCACTACTAAGCGCCACAGACACACTAGAAGTCCCTATATAAAGATTACAGGAATATTATTAGGATTTTTATCTTAGGTTAATCTGAATTATCCACTACAAACACCTTAAGCTATCAAGAAAATGTAACCATTACACAAAGGTAAACTCATGTAAGTGGCCTTTAAGTGGGAGGATGTCCTTCCAAAGGGTACTGAGCAGGTAAACTAGCAACTGCAGGACTTTACTTATCCAAAGTGCTGAATTTACCTTTAAGGTGACCCAAAAGTGCCACGTTGAAAAGAGTACAAGATGACAGCTAAGTAGGCCACTGTTCGTTATCTCGCATCTTCAGACTAATTAGTGAGAGGTAAAACGACAGAAAAACAAACACTCCCAAAGCCAGCTGAATGTTATAATTTCACACTGAGGCACTGTTCATCTTCCCCCCGCCTCCCCCTGGCAGCAGCAGCCTGCTTCTTGAGCACCGGTAGCAGCGCCTGTTCCGCGGCGGGCAGTCCGGCTGACAGATCCTCCTCCCCGGCCTCTCCCTGTCCTCTCTCCCCGGTGCCCTCCGCCCCGACCCTGCACTCGCAATTCCGATGACCGACGGAAGATCCGCTGAGGCCAATTTCTCTCATCTTTTAGATGGGAATGTTTCTGCGATGGCTTCCTTAGTAGGTGTCCGCCTTGTGCATGTTAAAAATGAACTTGCAAAGGGTGGATGGGAGAACGGAAAACGCGTTTCTGCTTTGGACTCAAAAGAAAACTGGTGTTTCATTGCAATCAAAAGATTGGTACGCACGCAGAGGGAAAAGGGCTACGTGTCTGAATGTGCATTCATTTGTGTGCACGTGCATGTGAGCGTGCTCATCCATGCCCATGTGTGCGTGAAGGAGCGGTGCGGTGCGCTATGGGTCCGCCTCTCTGTATGTGCGCCAACGTAAAGGCGAAGAAGACGCGCTCCGCTCTTTACTGCGCCTTTTTGTCCTGACCGGACCGCTCCAACGGGGCAGCCAGAGAGCAAGCAGGAGAAATAAAAACGGAAGCTTTAATTTCCAATGCAGGCGGAAATATGTGGACAAGCACCAAAACCACAGATCGTTGTGGGAAGAGAGAAAAAACGAAGTGAGCCGGTGGAGTGGCCAAGAAGCAAGTAAACGCCACAGAATAAAGTAGTCTAAAACTGCAATGCTTAAAAACTGAACGTGTGCCAGTAGCTGACAGGCAGCACAAGAAAAAAAACGAGGCGATAATGGCAACTTAGTCCCTTGTCTTCCTTCCCACCAAACGGCGGTTCATCCTCAAGTAGGCTAATCCGCCTGGCAAGCGATGGATGTTTTACAGCGTCCTGTCTGCTGCCTGGACGGAGATAATCCTGCACAGGTGGACAGCAATACAGTTTAGGGAGGGAAAAAGCAGTACTCCGATCCCCTGCGCTTCAATCTCTCTCTCTTTCCAGTAGTGTGTAAGACAGAACGAGAGAGAGGAAGAGAGAGAGATGTTTAGAAGGGGTGGGGCTGACTGGATCCCTACTGGGACGTGGAGAGATTTTAAGCCCTGCAAGAAGCCCTCTTCACTTTTTCTCCTCTGTCCACCAAACCCTCCCCATTTTCCATCTGCCTATCACCACTTTCTGTTTACCTTTCACCTTCTACTGACACACACGTGCACACATAGCGCAGTGTGAAGTTCAGAGCCAGGGGCAAATGTGTGGGAAGCATGCAAGCATGTTATTACTCAATCTACACACATCTACAAAGCCCAAATTGTACCACCTGCCCATGCTACTGTCACATACAGACAAACACACCCAGGCAAATCATGACCAATTAAAATAAAAATTTTTTTTTTTTTAAATTTAAAGTTAATTTCTATACTCAAGCCTTGCATGATCCCTACTACTTTTCCACGAGCTCACATGCTTTTCCACAAATACTGCTCAGAAATCCATATAGCAACCTGATAGCCAATACATCCAATTATGTAAATCAACCACACACTTAATTCTACATCTCAATGTAGGCTGTTTCTGACTTTGTATAAACGATGCAAGCGACATCAAGTACTTTTACATTTCAGTCCTAAGGACATCACCATTGATTGGGCTTTCAGCAATGATAAGCAATCAGCACTTCCAGAGGGGTAAAGGGTATCTTAGATCTGTTTCCATGACAACTGTGGGTTTAAAGCAACTTTTTTAACCATCGTTGTATTATGACACTGTACTGTTGCTATACTCACCGCACCATAGTCCTTTATCGCTTGTAAGATATAAAGGTGCATAAAAAATAATATTACCTCCAAGCAGGTGGTGGATATCTTCATTCATGCCTTTTCCACCTTAAGATGCCCTGTATTTGTGTAGTTTCATATCAAAGAAGAGATTCACATGAGGCTAAAAAGATGATAAACTCTGTTCTGCAGTTACTGTAAAAAGGTGGTTAAACTGACTTTACCTGGGTTTAACCTCCACCACATTCCTGCTCATGTCATCTTCAAATAGTTTCCAAACATCAGGGACTGCAGAGATAGGATTTAGGGATTCCAACAAACATTTCAGCTACTTTACCCCCCATGGTTTTCTTCCTCTCTTCCTCTCCTGTTGTCTTTTCCTCTCCCTCCCTCTTTCTCTCTCTCTCTGTAGCTCTCATTCTTTCTCTCTCCAACACAGCCTGTCTGTCTGCTCTATAATTATTTCCATGGTTACCATTAAGGATGTGAAGCTAAGCCTGATGCACTATGGTAGTAATCTTTTCTTCTCCTCCGCCTGTTCCCTCTGTCCTCTCCCTCTCATCTGTCGCTTTTTCTTCTTCTTNTGCGTTGCTACGTGAGTCTCTGCAGCCTTCTCTCACAAAACTCCTTTCTAGTGCTTTTCAATTGCTACATGTGCAATCTGCTTAAAACCAACATTTAATTTGGAAGATTATACAGCTCCAGTTACTGCGTAAATGCATGTCCATGTAATCCATATGTAAGCAAGTCATGCAGTCAACATGTCCCATAAGCATTAATCATATTGTGTTACACTGCTGTAGTTCTCAGTGTGCATGGTAAGACGCTGCAAGAGGCTTGTAGATCAGCAGCCAAAGGTGCAGACAAACACCCACCCTGCTGAAGTGTTCTTGAGCAAGATATAGCATGGCAAAGTCGAAGGAATTATTATGGGCATTTTCTGCATATAGACAATGTGAGGTGACTGCCAGTTGGAGCCCTTCCAAGGCTTGGGGTGGGCATGAATCATCAGTACAAATGATGAGCAACTGCGCTAGAAAATAACTTGTTCTGAGATAAAAAGTCACAGGCACAACACTGTATAAAATGTTTACGGGAAAGTATTATTTGCTCTTTTGCAGAGACGTAGATGAGAAAATGTATGTTACTCTAATGTCTGTACGGGAAATATGACGCTAGCCTGGCTCTGCTGAACAAGAAACTAAGCTTCAGGTTTCCCCTGCTTTGCAACTCCACTGAAACCATATGAGCTCAGCTGAACCTAAACTTAAATCAATTAAATATTACTTTATGACTATGTTCAAAGGTTCATAATCTTGTTAAAATTATTCTTTAGTATATATTTGAGTCCTCTCAGAGCAGCAGGGTGCTGCTCTTTTGTGTAGTTAAATGAAAATATCAAAATGTGACGGCAGAGAATTGCTTTTATTCAAGTACTTATACGAGTGCTATTTTTCTATTATTATTATTATTATGTCTTATACATTGTTTTAAGCTTTAACCTGTTCCATCCATTCATCCATCTTCATCTGCTTATCCGGGGTCGGGTCGCAGGGCTTTAACCTGTTCCTTTTATTATTAAGACTAGCAAGCTAGTTTGTTTAATTAGATTTATTTATGTTATATGTAGGATTATGGGTTTACTTTGATGTTTGAGTGTACATATATATATATTTAGGTATTATTATATACATGTATGTCTATGAGTATATAGGTACTGTTAATATTATTACTTTGTTATTAGTTCCTGTCTCT
>JAPMOB010210753.1:0-20046 GCA_029875015.1 Lepomis gibbosus | reverse complement strand
GGCGATATTTTTTTTATCGCCCGATAAGAGTCTCACGTTAACGCAGCACGTTAACGCCGATAACGGCCCAGCACTAATTATAACCAAAAATGTCAGTTGTAAACATCCATCACAGTGCAGACCTTCATGATGTAACTTTAACATACCACGCTTTCCAAAGTTGAAGAATCATTACTGACATTTTCAAGTTTGCTAACTTTTAGTTTGATTTCCAAATGTGGTTTAGATAATCCAGGTTTGTCACCAAGTCAGTTGTTTGTTTAAACCTGTGTGACTGTCTGCCTTGTGATTCTTGACTTGTCAGACTACTTATCTCAGTATTTACACTGGTGATTACAGTAATATCATAGATCAGAGTATTTAAAAGCTAACTACTAAACTGGCTAAAACTTCAAAAATAAGATCAAATGATCGTTCAAATTCCCAAACATAGTTACATGCTTTTGCACAGTGGACAGGGCACAGGTGCTCCTGGAACAGTTCTGGAGCATTGTGGTTTGTTCCAGAGCACTGTTTCACTGGTATTTCTTCAAGATATCTGTTTTTCTTTTTAACTGCAAGACTAGACTTAGTTGAAGATACTCTAATACTTGAAACTTGTCCAGATGCACTTGTTTTTAACCTTCCTTGGATAACTATGACCTGGATGACTACTAACCTTCACAGATAACTGCAAGACCAATCTAAAGATTCAATTAGAGTAGTTTTGCAACAGTTTGCGCCAATGAGGAGTATATTTATTAAAAATTGTAGTCATCTAATTCACAAGATTTCTTGGAGTAGTGAGTCAGTTCTGACAGATGAAGTGAGTCCTATTGGATGAGTACATCCACCGTCAACCGCTTATCCTGTATACAGGGTTGCGGGGGGGACTGGAGCCTCGCAGGGCCACACATAGACAGACAACCACTCACACTCACACCTAAGGACAATTTAGAGACACCAATTAACCTAGCCTGCATGTCTTCGGATGGTGGGAGGAAGCTGGAGCACCCGGAGAGAACCCACGCGGACAATATGCAAACTCCACACAGAAAGGCCAGGGGTTTGAACCCACGACCTTCTTGCTGTGAGGTGACAGTGCTAACCACTGTACCACTGCGTCGCCCCCCTATTGGATGAGTCTGCTATAATACAATCAAATCATAACAAATGATGAGTAAAATCCCATTTTAAGCAATACAAAGTATAGCCAAGCAATATCAAACAGTAACAATGTAACTACAATAATCTATGGCTACACACCAGTGCAAGGACACCTGCAAATTGGATCTAGGAATTGTTTTGGATGTTGCAGTGTGTTTACCACTTGAGCTGCTGCTGTGCTGCTCAGTATTCATTTAGTGTTCATTTCCTTCAACTTGTCATCTCAGCTGGAACATATGAAGACAAACTGAACAACACAATGCAACAAATTCATTTCCATAACACTTCATTCAAAACATGCCCAGTATTACTTCTGTATTGGGTTACATTTAATACATGGCATTAAAGTATTGTCAAAATATGCGTAACCATATGGAAGTGTTTCCCTCGGGTGGTTCTGGGCTTCAAATGTGTTACCTTTGGATGAACTCTGGGAGAGGCACGTTCATTGGCTGAGCCCCGGCTGTACCTGTGGTTAAAATCAAAAGGTGTTGACAGAATAGCGAGGAGGAGGAGGGGGTTTGAGGCGGACAGAGGTTTCCAATAACCTGTGAAGACTTGGCATGTCTGTCATGAAATTTCACAATCAATTTATGTGAAAACAGCCTCCTAAAATGTGGATTTTGGTAGATAATTAAATGGCATGGGGATCGAAGCCATAAAATTGTGATGCGAGAGTGCATACAAGTACACACACTGATGGAGTTGTTTGGGTGTGGAACGGATTGAAGATTGAAGACAAAGCGTCTGGACGTCAGGCACCATTAGGGATAAAGCCACAAAGCAAATTGTATCATTATGCATTGAACTTTGAAAAATTTCAACATCCAGAGCCTTATCACCCCTGCTGGCAGCACGTAGTCAGAAATAACTCACAGTGGATAATTTTTGACTGCCTCACTGGGGAAAACTGCTCAGATAAAAATGGGCTGGGACACATTGTCTGCCACTGCAGCTGACACATTAGAGGTACTGGAAGTTTCAGTTTAGATGACAAGTTCTGAGTTCAGTGGCAACACAAAGGCTGTTTTCCCTCTTCAAAGGGGTTGAAGCTGTGCACTTGAAAGTAAAAGACAGCAAATGACTTAAAACAGTGGATGAGATTGCACAATGCATGACGTTTGTGTTTCTGAATCGCCTGCATTGACAGCGCATCATGTTATGTTCCCTGCCAAAACAGAGAAACTGATTTGCAACACAAATGTGGTTCAAAAAGACTTCACCACACCACAGTTTAACTGATGAAAAACTACTGTATACCCCAGAGTCCCTTGGCAATTCGATAACTAACTGTGATTGAAACGCACTATTCTTGGTTTGGCTGTTGTTTGGGAACATTAATTAGTTATTGATAAAGGGAACTAGGGGGAGAAAAAAAGGAATGGAATGCTTATGGGCGATTCGATTTTTTTTAATTTCTTTGTTTTTTCAAATGCTACACACAGTGGACTAATTAATTTTTGAAAGCCCCCCCCGAAAAGTAGCTCTAAATGCCCAAATACCACATCAAACTGTTGCAAAACTGATGTTTCACACTTTTTAATTCCTGTGGAGTTTATTTTGTTTTGATTCAGCTTTTGATTCTTCAAAAGGTGCTTTAATGAGGTATTTATTAGTTATTATTAACACAACAGCAGAGTCCTTCAAATCATAAATATCTTAACATCAGTCTACTATGAGTTTCCTCTAGATTTTTAATGCAACGTGCATGCAAAGGGGATTAAATACTTGTTAGGTTATGGAGATTTAGAGCAAAATAACAGGAAAATTTTTATATTTTTGTTCATTGCTCTGCATGCAATCTGCTTGAATACTCAAACACACACACACATATACAAAGAGAGGGAGAGAGAGAGTGAGCAAAAACAACCACCATCTGATGTCTTCTTCCAAATTTTGGGTGGGGTCCCTTTCGCTGCAGGATTGGAGTTGGAGGGGGTTGTTGTGGATGGGGGGTTGGTAGCCGTCAAGCGGCAGCTTAAACAAGGCTGAGCAGGGGTTGTTTGCTGGTCTGCCAATGAACTGTGCATGGGAATTTTGTGACAAGTTGAGAAAATCACACTTCACACGTTGCCAGCTGTACAATAAAAAGGACTGGGACAGTGTGAAAACACAACATCCTGCGAAGGCTGACCATCGCTCAATGCAAAAGCAACAACATCTGCTTTCATCCAGAAATTGTCTCTTGGGAAAGATTTGACTCACATGACGGATCAAATAGTCTCAGTCTTGCCTGGTTGTTTTGCACTCAGTAACCCCTTTTTGCAGATAAGGCTTGATTTCACTGTGCTGTTTTTTTTCTTCCTCTTCTGAGTGATGCCATGGGTAGGCATGTCCCCACCCTGCAATAAGGGTCACCCGCCATGGCTGCTGTTTATTCTACTGTCACTGTGAATCCATCAAAGGAGGACCAATGCTCAACAATGGGTGCCCTCAGGGGTTAAACTGAAAATGGCTCTATGGTTTTATCAATACATTGTTGTCAAGCCATTATCAAATCAGGATGCATTTTAGCACATTTCAGTCCTACTATGTTATATTATGTTTGATGGTGTAATAAATATTCAAATAATTTAATCAAGTAACAATAGAAATAATACAAAATAAAAATACACCTTTAGTAAGAGTTCTGCAATTAAACTTTGCATAAGTAAAAGTAGGGCTGTACTGTCTGCAAGCAGCACCCACAACGCAGTTGTCAGTGTAAGTGTTATGTTATGATATAGATCTTACATTTTTGCATTACTATTACTTATGTCAATAGTAATACAACATTGTTGATCAAAGTGGAGATGACTTTACATGTGAGGTAGGTATAAAGGAGCATAATATGGTAACACTCAAGTGAAGTAAAATTGCAAACACTTCACTTGAATAAATGTGCACTGGTTATGTTATGTCATATAATGTTTGCATGACACATCTTTAGACATGAAAACATGCTACAAAAAGGGACACTGACATGCATGTGTGACAATTAAATCTGTGAATCTATGTCTTGCCCTGACAGTACACATCTCATCACCACACCACCCCAGCAATTGGGTGGGTACAATCACTATCTAGCAGCAGCTCCCAATCAGCTGAGCTGAGTGCTGAAAGGAGTCACATGTCTTCTCTGGGTTTGTGTTTTCCCCCTCCACGTGTCAAGATAGGTATAGCAGAAGGCGGGACCAAAACAAATCATCTGATTGGTCCACTGCGTGTCACCAGCTTAAAGGGCCTTTTTTCTTAAAGGGCCAGGCACAGTTTTATTTTTTTTCACCTTAACAACAAAATAGCATGAGCTCAACATCTTGTGCAGAAACCCATTAAGATTTGTAGCAGCTTTTAATATTCTTTTTTATTTCAAATGCTTAAGTTATCTAGGCAAAACACAAAAAAATGGAAAATGATGAATCCATCTGGCAAAAGATGACATCAATCCATTTGCAGTGGTGGTGAATTTATTAAGCACAAATTTGAGGTAGCCTACTTGTGCTTTACTTGTCTATTTTTATTTGATACTTTGTACTGTTACTACAATTCAGAGGGATATGGATTGTATTTTTTTATTTCACTTGTTTCTTTGACAGTAAGGCTGCTACAAATCAAGATTTTTCCATACAAACAGAGATTTATGCATTGGTGTAGATTAAAATATCCCAAAGTATATAAATTACTTACTATCAGCGCTCGCTTGATCAAGAGTGCTTTTAATTTTGGTTCTTGAAGTGCAATTTGGTAACAATACTTTTCACTGCTCTTTTACTAAAGTAACATTTTGTGTGTCAGTACTTATTTTACTTAAGTAGATTAAATGAAGTGAGCACTTCCTCCACCACTGACCATTTGCTAAAATACAAATGGAAATGGCTTTTTAAAGCAAGAACTGAATTTATAGCCTTTCAGTGGGATGTATTTGCATAAGTGTAGCTGACTCCTCTTCCTTTCACATTATTGAGGGCGGGTCCCAGGCATCGGGGCGGGCCGTTTTGACACAGGGAAAAAAACAACCCCTCTGCCTCCAGTCTACACACATCTATGTTGTAATGCAAAGAGGGATACGAGTCGCTTCAACACAGTCCATAGGAAACAAGGTAACAGCAAGTTGTCAAGATACCACCCATCACAACGGAAAGCCTGTTTGCTGGCGGTGAGTGTAACGGCCATTTATTCGAATTTAAAGGGAGGCATCATTCCGTTACGCCGTCGCGTGCTTTGTTGTTTGTTGGAGTTTGTCAACAAATGCCCGGCAGCTCGGGCATGCCCGGGCATAGACGGGGTGAGCGGACTTACCGGAGTGTTGGCATATTGCTGCAAGCATTAAAAGGTGCGTTTACCTCCTGTTCTTCTTATCAGCGAGGATTTATTCGCTTGTTTCAACGGACGAAGTGAAGAAGTGACGAAGTGACTGGTTCAATCCATCACCTCTCGCGCGTGGATTCTCAGCGTACCGGCTGACGTTGCCCGGTCTTTGAGACACCACCGTTGATCTGCAGTTTGTTTTCGTCATTAGGCTATATTACAACTACTTAGCGTAAGTTAACACCGCACAGTTATTACACACCAATCAAAGGACTTCTGTGTATTTTACGCAATACTGACTAGTGTGGTTTTCGAGTGAGTGGACGTATCGGCTCTCTTATCTCAGAGGTGTTTGTTTTGGAGAAGAGTTGTCAGGCGAAGTGAGGAGAATAACGGATAATAATGGGAGCCGTTCGAGTAACGCTGTTGTAACATTGTCCTAAATGTTTTTTTGAAGTCCTAGCCTACTAGTTTGTTGCCGCTGTCATAAGCAAACAATATCCAGGACATTAAGCGAGAAAAACATTGGCACAGAGAAAATACCTAGTTTAAATTCACAGCTTCCACTTTGGTTATTATTTTTGTATGTGTCAGCATCCTGTTTTGACAGTTTTCTTCACTCGTAGATGTTGTGGCCGCCAGTTTGGACAGTTTCTACATCGACGAGCGGTCGGACTTAGCCTGTTTGCGCGCTGGGCTGGCCTGGGCATTGCGCTCCTGATGCGGATAAAGATGCAGCCCATCCCCGGTGGTCCTCCGGTGCGCACTTATGAACGATTTGAAACACATTATTGAAAATCGCACATAGTACCTTTATTTGACAAGATACAATACTTTTGCATCCCAGTGGTAACTTACGTCAGCAACAAAAAATGCTAATTCACTGATTTGGACTGATTTGTCCTTTTCCAGTGATAAGTAAGGTAGGGTTCATGACTTTGTTGCAGCATATCACTAGCACACTGATATCCACGGGATATGCATTCCTGGCTATAATAAGGCAGTAGGTGAAATAACAGCAGAGCTCACCTTGTGTGCACCCCCACCCCCAGCCATGTATGGAGGAGAGTCCGGTGCACAGATGGTGCAGCAGAGGGAGCCACTTTCTGCTGCAGCTTTGAGCCTCTGACCAGCACTGTGGTGGCTGCCAGGCCTCCCTGCTGCCCCAGGCAGTGTTTGTGTGTGTGTGTGTGTGTGTGTGTGTGTGTGTGTGTGCGCGCGCGCGTGCGTGCGTGATGTCTTTCTGTGTGTCTCCCTGTCTGTTTGTTTTTTATTTGTCTGACACTATGGTTATCTTGCCAGTCCTCTGTTGGCAGCCAGTGGATATTCAAGACAGGGCTCGCTGACACACAATACAAGTACACATTTGATCTCAGTGAAACTTGCTGTGCAGTTGCATAGCATTAATTAACATACTACTTAACTTGCCTGGAGGAGAAGTTATTGCAGATTAGGGCTGTTTTGAATTTCTGTAATGCACAAGTAATTAGTGTGCATTGGGAAAATTTCACTATTAAATGCCCTGGGAACAATGGAGGCGAGAGGACGTGTGGGTCAATAATATTATGTTTTGTCTACCAAAATAACTGATCCAGAGACATACATCTTATGCTAAGAATATGGCTTGGCTAATCAGAGAGTGTTTTCCATAGCTGTTCAAAATAAAGTTTCCTCCTTTGACTCCATATGATATGACATCATGCAAAGGGACATTTTCACAAAGAGATATACGAGTGGGGCCGCCTCTCTCTGTAAACACAATACCAGTATATCCAGTTTCAACTCTTGCATTTGCCAGTCAACCCAGCCCATTTGTCTCCACTTACATAAGAAAAAGGAAAGGCCGGCACCCCTGACAAAAGGATGCAACAGTAGTTCAGATTGTGGCATGTGGCCAAGGAGGAAGAGAGTGTTTTGCGTTCAGCGGGCGCAGTTGAGGATGGAGTGAAACTTGTTATCTCCCCCATGAAACGGCTGCTGCACACAGCACATGACAGTCTAGCCAGAACTTTGGTTTCACTGAGGTTTCACTCACACACCACCCGCTGCTGTGTGCATGTGCTTTGATAGTGTAGACAGGCAGCTATCCAGTGATTGTGTGGTTGAGAGGGGGGGGGGCAATGAGCATGGGCCTTAATGGTGAGCTGCAGAACTGTGCAGGAGGATGCTAATCCCCTGACTGTGCTTTGTGGCACACTGTTCCAGATTAAGGTAGCTCTGAGGTGGATCTACTGACACTCAATTACAATTTGGCATAATATCAGGAACAGCTTGGCAAAATCTGCTGCGGGAGGGTGGCAGATCTGGCGTAGCATTTTTAGCCGCCCACTGGGTCCCCCTACACAGGGTGTTTCCATACATTTGGCTGCTGTTGCTGCTCATCACTACAATATAAGAGATAATCCCTTTAGCTACAGCTGGCCTCTTGTATGTTTATTACCTTGCTTTTCATAGATATTTACACTGACAGATCCATCTGGGCTTGTTTGTTTTCACGATTACCTCACACAACATTAGGCTCTTACTAGGCATTATATTGACTAATGGTTTATTTTTATTTAAAGGACCAGTGTGTAACATGTGGGGAGATCTGTTGGCAGAAAGTGGCAGAAATTGAATATAATATTCATAAGCATGTTTTCATTAGTGCATAATGACCTGAAAATAAAAATGGTTGTGTTTTTGTTATGCAATGTTGCATGTTTCTACTATAGCCCAGAACAGATAAACCAAGCATTGGCTCCAGAGTTTCGTTGCCAACAAAGGTTCTCCTACACGTTTGGATCAGGAGAGTGAGTCTAGGGATGAAATCAGTTGGTTGCAGTCTGGAACATCACCGCTAGATGCCACTAAATCCAACACACTGGTCCTTTTATGTAGACAGGGTGAGATCATTTTCCATCTGACAAAGGCCAAAGTTTCCACTGATAACAGGATGATATTTGGCACTTTTTGTTTGGTCTTGAAACAAATCACACCCAAATTACCTGCGAGCTAAAGATCATAAACACAAAGCTATAACTCAAACACAGTCCGCAGATACATTTTACATTTTGCACAAATACAACACTTTCAAAGATCTCATTCTAAAATTTCCATCTTGTGTCCCATTCTTCTCTCCAGGGAGTTTACCGCTGAGGCGTCGGATGGATGATGAGGAGGAGGACATGTCACGGCCCATCTCGCAGCTCTGGGGAACGCCCTTTAGGGACGTCAAATACGAAGACCGAGCCACACAGATCGCAGCCGGACAGGCCCTCGTGCCCACGTCGCAGACCCACAACAACAACAGCATCAGCCTCGACACGTTGCCCTGCAGCTTGCCCCGTCAGCCTCGCATACCCTTTCACGGTAAGGAGGGGCGAGATGAGGCGAGCCTGCTGAAAGTTCTATGGGCTTATGGTTTTAGAAAGAGTGTACAGCACTGAATGTTGTACGTGACATGATTAGTCATGCCTTTTATCTGGTAGGTTACTCATTGGGCACTGTCCTCAAAGGCCCAAGTTATTAAAACTGTCAAACTGATCTGACAAGGGTCTGTTTACTGTGTAGATTTGTATTTATCTTTATTACTATAAATATGCTACTAATCTAAATCTGATAAATGATAATCTAATTCCAGACAGGTTATTTTTGTGCATTTCTATATGAGCATTTCTTTTAACAATAAAAACAGACAACACTAATTTCATACATACATAAAGGCACATACCAACACTAATATGTCCATCAGTTTTAATCCAATATTGTTGCCGCATTTCTAATCAAATCAGTGTGACATCACCCAAATTGAATTGAACGGCTGTTGAAGTAGAATGTTGTTTGTTTGTTGACTCAGTGTCAGTGTGTGAGAGGTACATATTGTTCTGGGTTTAAAGTCATCAATACATAAACACCACTGCCTGTTATTACCTTGTCATTCGCTGTAATCTAACCAGTAATGGATGTCATGCACTTGGCCATTTCTTCTCCCAAACAAAGCGCAAGGCGCTTAGTTTCTTAAAGAATGAGGCCAAATTGTGGGGCATTCTGCACACATGATAACATAAAAAAATTGTTTTCCCTCCAAATGCTATGACTGCAGAAGCACATGCTAGAGGCAATGAGTAAACTCAGTGACACAGCCCACAGAAAGATTGCAGTTTTCTGAGACTGTTGATTTAATAAGGTGTTTGAGTTTTTCACCTCTCACACACACACACACACACACACACACACACACACACACTCTCTTTGTGGAATCTTCACTTGTACTTGGAGTGCCTACCTTATAATTTGTTCATCTGATACATCTGATAAAACCTGTTTGGGTTTCAGAAAGCAGTATAGCAGCAAAGTAAAGTAGATGCTGTCAACTTGTTTGAGGCGATTAATGAAGCTTTTCACTGTCTAGTCTAAAATAAAAAAAGGAACACATTCATAGTTTTACTGAACTGATATCAGACATATCTCTTAGCCTTCTATTTGTCATGGCAGTGACACTAACAACAGCCTCTTATAGTATTTTAGCAATCCAACAACCACAAGTTTTAAGAAGCTTGATGTTTTGCTTTTAGGCAACGCTGGATTACGCTTACATTTCCCCGCTCAGTTTGAGCCCATGGAGGACCGGGGAGAGAGGCAAATCGAAGAGGAGGAGGAAGAGGGCAGAGGGGAGGACGATGACAGGATGGCAGAGGGGCCGGAGGAGCAGGCAGGGGTGAGCGTCGAGGCGCAAATCGGTCGTAAACTTCGGGAAATTGGAGACAAGTTCCAACAGGATCATGTTGAACTGGTAAGCCTCACTCCCAAGGAGAGAAGTGGATCCTTAAAGCTCCACCTCCACCTCCACCCCACCTCCTCCCTTCAGACCTCACCCTCTAAAGCCGCTCCCCCAAAACACTTTTTCATGCGCAATTAGTGCACAGGCAGAGTGCGTTTGCAGGTAGGTAGGTAGACAGGAAGGACCGATTGGCCGTGCTTATTACAGCCCTGCACAGCCACAGATTTTAATCTTTATATTCAAGAGCATTTGATTTATTGATTTCTGTCAGATTGTAAAGAGAATTTCAACAAATATAACAAAAAACATGCTTCTTACATAGATCACCTACCCCAGCTTTAAATGAGTTCCCACCTCAAACAACTAGCTGTAGAGCCTGTACGCACTTTTAAGCACACAGTGTCGAAGTGCAAACAGCATGAACACAATAAATGGATATTAATTAACTAAATGCTCTATTTTCCTGATGAACATCTGCTTGTGCATATCACCGAGAAAAATCAGCACCAAGGGACAGAGGGGTCTAAGGGGCAACATGTTTGTGTTTGTGTATGTTACACGCGCAAGGCAACTTTTACTTGATTGGAGAGACAAGTCCATGCGACCTTGTGCCAATTTGTGGCTCACTCTTGGGAAGAAAGGGGCCCAACATTTTGCCAGCTGGATTGGCCTCAACCCACACTGGTTAAAATAGCCTGTGCAGTGATTCAACCACTTTCTTGGCCACACCACAGGAAAAATCTAAGTTACTAATAAGGCACTATTTTGCAACTTAATACAGGACACCAAACCTATAAAACTAATGTGTATTCGGTGAGCATCACTGGCTGCCAAGAATACATTGTGACAGCTGGCAATGTCATAGAAACACACATCTTATCAGTATATTGATTCTAGGTTTGGCACTGTGGTCAAGGTCATCTTTGTCTTTTAAACTACTGAAACAGTACGTCTGTCTGAAAGGAGGGTAATATACCATGCCGCCAATACTGATACCATGTCATTACAATTGCAATATTACGGATGTGTTTCCTGTTCTACAAAGACAGAAGAAAAAATACGCTTCTGATTTTTTATTCCTGACCAGTTTCCTTTATCCCTTTGTTTCCGCTCTGTAATTTAAAAGGCAAAGTCAACCTTCTATTTGTTACTGGTGTCCTTTACCTGAAAGTAGTCAGATTCTTTTTCCTGAAATGACTTCTTTATCCCCCATGAAGCTTGAACCAGTTTGGGACTTGTGAAGGCTTTAAAGATGATGAAGGGAATCGAGAGTGGAGGCTCACTCTCTGCAAAGCTCCTGAGGGAATAGTTAAGCACACATACCTTATGTAGTTCATGATATGTAGTTAACTTTGCATGTCAAGAAATGTGTCACAAGCTTACGTGTGTCTTTAGACTTCTAAGTGACAACTTGTTCCGCCTCCAGTCACACTTTTCTGTTCTCCTTTGGCTAGATGAGGTATCACAGTGTGTTTGATAAGAGCTCAGGGGGGTTACTTGTATCAGTGTTTGTAAAGCAGTTACTGGCCTGACTGAGAGTTCACATGAGTCACATGACCACAAACTTAGTTAATAAGTACAGATGTACTGAGAGGGCTGTTACATTTATTATCTGCTGCTTTGTATGTTTTGGAGGAGAAGAAAAATAAGATAACAAAGGAACAGAAATAGAGAGTGAAAGAAAGTAGGAAAAGAAAGTGATGTATGGTGAGGCAGTTTTTGACAAAGATCGAGAAAGAGCAGGTGAGTTCGACGTGACTGCCACGAACAGGAGTGAACCGCATGTCTGTGTCTGGGTAGACTTGGCCGGCTGTTTATACGCTGTTCTAAAAATAGAGTCTGACTCACGGCTACCCACAATACCTCAGTTGTCCCGCTGACTGCCTCTGTGTGTGTGTGTGTGTGTGTGTTTCAGGTTTGCGTGTGTAACTCTGTGACAAAGAGATAAGCGAGAACATTTTCTTCTATTTTTTTTCTCTTTTTTTGTCTGTTGTCTGCACTCAAGTTGGTTTTATCCTGCAGCTCCTGATACTGCAGTTGTAGGAATATTCGAAAAGAGAGAATAATCACAAGTGATCCTTTATGCCGTCCACTCACTTCTGTGTATCGCCTCTGCTGCTATTGTTAGCCTTTCTCACTAGCTTCTCCAAGAAGAAGTTGCCGGCGTGGGCTAATGTGTGGGTTTTTTGTTTGTGTGAAGTAGATTGTGTGTGTGTGTGTGTGTGTGTGTGTGTGTGTGTGTGTGGTTTCTTAGCTGTCACTTTTGACTACTTTTGTGGCCAATAAAATTCGTATGCGTTTAGGGAAATTTCAGTGAAAAACGTTAATTCATCCTAACATTGAAGTGAAGGAGCAAACGTGCACACGTTGCTTTTTCTCAAATGTTTAGGGCGCGTTAAACTTAAAGGGGCAAACAAAATACACACCATTGTCCACTACCCATGCAAATGACAGCAGAAAGATGAGCCTTATGTGGAACGAACCAGGGTACTGTTTAAATAAGCTCAGCAGTGTAGAATTAAGGCAATTAAGGGCAATTAGGGTTGCATTTAGCGGTGCTGGTTCAATTCAGTTCAGTCTGCTAGTTCTGCATCAAATAGCCTGTGGCGGACTCTGATTGCTAGGCTGGTAGAGGCCTTGATGGAGGGAGCAGGGAGACAGATCGTAACGAGAACGCTTATGCAACAGGCTGCAATGTCTGAGTGCTGTGGCTCAGAAAAAGCCAGTGGGGGCTGTGCAGGATCAGAGGTTGGGAGGGGGAGAGAGGAGATTGCAGGCTGCAGCAGGAACCCCTTCAGCTGTCCGCCCGTCACGCAGGCCGCACACCCCAATATAATATGACAGAGCTGGGAGAAGGCAGCTCCATAGGAGGGAGCAGTTTCAGTTTCCTCTGCTTTGTTTTGATAATTATTCAGCTGACTTTGCTGTTACAAGAGAGCTGTGATGAAATAGGCAACACGTTCTCTGAAAGCATGTCAGCAGTGTGAAATTTAATAGGAGGCACTGTCTCAGCCCTGAAGAAGGAGGACAGGGTGATATCAAAAATGCCTTGTTTTACAGTTTTACTGGTCATTTCAAGTATTACAGTTATACCTCCTGTCTGGAATGAGTGTCCCACCGAATCAGAGAGCTACTGCACCCAATTCCATATATTCTGCAGAAGTACCAGACAGGATGTGCATGTGACACAAGCTACTGTTTGCTAGACACAAGTTAATGTTGTGGAAACATCCAGTCTACTTGGTCATATGGCTTGAGCTCATGGGGCTAACCCACAGTTCACAAGGCTTTACCTCAAAAACCTATTATGGCGAAATCAGAGGCTGTGAAGTAATTTTCATTGCTGAAATGATGAAAGTCTGGCAAGCGTAGTGGTTGGGATTTAAATCCCTGCCCTCTCCCGATGCTAATTACCTAACGTGTGTTTTCTTCTGTCTCCCTGCAGTTCATGAGGCATCAGCAACAAAACCTGCCTGGCTGGATGCGCCTTACGATGGCCCTGTTTGGCTTTCTGTTTCCAAGAGAGGCTCTGTTCCCCCGCCTGAGAGGAGAGCAGAGATGAAGGGACGTCCTGCTTGCCCTTGCCCCACCCCCCACTCTCCCGCCCCACACAGGGACAAGGGACCAGACTTTAAGAAATGGCACTGTAAGATGGAACACGGGTTTGGATTTTTTTTTCTAATTAAAGATGAGATGAAGAAAACACTGGTCACCGCTGGACGGAGACTGATTACAATTTTTGGGGGTTTTTTGTTTGCTTTTCGTCTTTCCAAGAAGGAGCCATGTGTTTGAAGAGATATTTTGGAAATATTTGTAAGATTACCTATTTTGTACAGTATACTGCTCTTTTTATTTGGTATTTCAAGTCTTGAAGGACCTCCATCAGTCCAGGGAATGCCTTATTCTCGCCTGCCACAGTGCAACTGTTTTGCATCAAGGAAAACATAAGAAAGAGATCAGTTTAAAGATTAGGCCACTTTTTTGGCGACAAACTGTTGATGTGGACATTTCTGTGCTGAAGTTACTGACTTAAAACCTTGAGGACTCGAGGCACATTTCTAATTTATTCTCAGAAAAAAACAGCCCTGTACTTATCCGTTACTGTTCCACACTGGCTAATTTGAAAATGGTTGTCATGATATTGTGGCGGTGTTACACAATGTTGTTGCACTGTTGGTCAGTTTAGATGCTTGTTTCACCAGCTTCCACTGTAGACGTAGACATGAAGTCAACATGTGTCATCCATCAGCATTGCCATCTCCAGTACCACTTGTGTTGTGCTAACGACCCACTGTGTAGAGTCAGAGCCTGATATGTTAAAGGATAAACACATGCATACTTGAATGAATTTAGGTGTACTGAAGACATCTTAGTCGAGTAGCTTCAAGACCTGACATTGTCACCGAGATTACTCTTTCAGTGTGTGATCATGTGTGTGGAGTGCGTGCCGACTGTTTCCAAAAATCTGCAGTAATTTTGAAACCAAAAAAGCACAAACGAAGTCAAACAAATCTCCTTTGTGTGATTACGATCAGGGAACTGGAAAACAATCAGACAGCTGAAAATCTTTGGATAAATGTCATCATATCCTAAAGCTTTTCAGGGGGTTTCTTTCTCTGGCTGGATTGACAATCGCAGTTTCTGCCCTTGGCTGCCTGTGAGGGCATGTATCAGCATTTTTATGGGCGAGCAATATTCAAGCCAGTGGAAGGAAGTAAAATCTTAGGGATCCGTTGCATTTGCAATCAAACTGACACCCATAGAAGGACATTTCCCATAATATGGCTGTGTTCTTAATGAAATACACCTCATTAAAACTATGTTTGTTACAGAAACATTTTGGGTTAAAGTTACAGAGATGCATTTTTATTTTATTTCACTCCGGGTGTATCTGAACATCTCGAGCACTGATTCAGTCCTGTGCTGATACATGTATGTATCAACTCAACCTTTCATTAAAGTGCTTTCTTTTCACCAAACTGCCAGTGGTACATTCAGCTTCACTGAGAACTTCTTCTGTACAGTTAAAAAAAAAGAAAGAAATGTTTTACTCGTCACATAGACACATTTAGGTATAGGAGAAAGTCTATACATCCTTGTGCGACAACTGCTACGTTAGCTTTTTGCTACGACACAGCCACTGTTTCTCCACATAAGGTTTATCAAGGAAAAAGTCTTTCAAGGACTTGAAATGAGATGTTAAAAATTCATTTGATGTATTATTTCAGTTTGTTGTAGATTCATGATATGACACTTTGAAGACACTGTTGGTTTTTTTTCTTTATGTTTTGTTCAGGGAGTAGTTAATAATCATGAAAATGACCTGATGCTCATGAGTTGTGTATTCCTATTATTTGCCTTCGAGTGAAGAGTCTGCGCATCAACGCTGTTAGTCTGTCATTGACGCTGAACAAGTAAATATGTTTCATTAGACTTTTTTTTCCCAGATCATTTTCACCCAACACAGAGGTGTGTTACAGATTGTTGGGAGGGGTTTTTTCTGTAACTAGATGAGGAGCTGAACCAAAAGTTTGTTTCCTGCAAACACTGAACGCTGAGCCAATTCAGATCACTGTGACACACTCTGTGATCTTCAGTCCAAAGCTTCCTACTCTCGCTCTCTTCCATCGAACGTCATGTTTAACTACTCCCTGCCCGTATTAAGAACAAGTTTCATTTTGTTTGGTTTCTTTCAGATAATTTATTCTAATTTATTTTGTGTATATTTGCTCAGTGCTACTGTATAGATGCTATCTCAGTGTGTACAGTCCTTTTCTTCTCATTGTTGATGTGCATTCAGTTGTGTGTTTGATGCCTGTGTGTGGGGAGGTTGGACTAAAGCCATGTGCCTCGTGCATGCTCACAAATGTTGTGAGTCCTTACAAATCAACATGTCAACAGACAATCAAATGTACAAAATGTGCCTTGTGAGTAACAGACCTGCCACATCATCATCAACATCAACACTTGGCATAATTACCCAAAGTCACTGGTCACAGCTCTTGTTTCACTTGGGCTCTGTGAGATCATACATGCTCGGATACAATAGAGTTGGCACAAACCGTACAGCGTGTTCAGTGTGCCTTGATGCAAAAAAAGAAATCAGTTTGATTCCTCATATCAGCTCACGAGGCACAGGCTCAACCTTTGACATCTCTCAGCACGAACGGCAAGTTTCACCACGCAAAACCTTCTCAATATCAGAAACGACTGTTTGCAATCAATGTGCACTGTAAAAAAACAACAGTTTTTTTTACCTGTATACTGTATTTGCGCCTCTGTTTCTACTCCTGTGCTGAACTTCCCCTCTAGATTCCTGAAACTTTATAAGATCTGTAATATGCTGGATCTGCCTAGCTCGTCTAGGTTTTTGTGCTTTATTATCTACAATCTAGTAGGGCTGCGGGTTTACATTTGAAGGAGGAATGAGCCACCATGGTGCCCAGTATTATTTTTATGTGAAATGGGTTGAACAGCCATTCAGTCGGTGTGGTGGTGATCTGAGCCTGTCGTTACCAACCACTGTTGCAACCGTGACTCAAGCGAGACATTTTTTATTCGTTCAACCTTCAGTGTCTTTAATATCAAATTTATTCAAACAGTTTTTTGAATATCCAAGAAAGAGTGCATCTTTACTGTCAAGTGCTGTGATTTGGTGATTTTTTTATACATTAGACATGAATTTGACACGGCTATTGTTGCTATCTTTTTAAAAGTTTTAGCAAAAATGTTTTCATATCTTTTTGTAAGAAGACAAAGAAAGAACTACAACAACAACTTTTTTGCTTTTCTATGATTGCTTTTTTTCCAACGTTGTGGCATTTTTTTATTTTGGATATTGCCAAGTCTGCTGTGTCACTCTCAGTTCAAGGGCTTTTTTCGATATATGTAAATGGAGTAAAAATGCATGTCCAACATTCCTGAAAAAATCTGTATCTTAAGAGTTTGAATGTAATTTAATGGAGTGAAAACCACAATATCTCTTTTAATACATAAATTGAACAGTGGAACTTATTTCAGACTCCTGCGCCGTGTGCGTGCAGGGAGTTTGTATTGTCTTTACATTGCTTTCTTTACGTTCAGAGTGGTCTCAAGGATTTCACATTCATGTGTCCTATGAAGTGAGGCCCAGGCCAGATGTAGCAGTTTTTGTTAAAGCATTGGCTGTGTTATCGTTGGGACTGCTCTGTGTCTACTGCACAGTTTTCAACATCGCAGGAGATGGAGCGATGGAGGGAGCAGAGAAGGACGGGGGGATGTTTATTCTTTTTCTAGTGCAATATGCTGTACATAAGAGCTTGGCTCTCGAAATCTTACAATTTCTCTTAATTTCTTTTGTTGTTAGATGGGTACATTGCTGTTTTTTTTTCATTAAAACTTTATGGACAATTGAAATGTCCTGTGCTTCATTTCTTTTACTAAACGCAAACAGTAAAACTGTTTACTCTCGATAATAGCAAGAAAACCACATTGGCAATCCTCTTTTCGTAACTGTCTTAACTATGAAACATATTTGTTGTTTTTCTCATTCTGGTTATTTGAAAGAAAATGAGGCCTTCAGCTGTCACAAGGCCTTTTTGGTCGTGGTTCCCATTACTGGTTTAGGCCAACCTTTGACTAGCCAGCCATACATTTTAAATCCACATTAATAATGGAAAATTTTGTGGCTGGGAAAATTATCCTGGGCTGGTTGTGTGTTTGCACACGAAAACATCATAATCACTAATGATTAGATGGAGAAATTAGTCCACCAGTGTGGTAAATTCAGTCCAGGGAGGCAGAAAGTGACTTCATACTCTAATCTTGAGCTAACTCAGTTGATACAGAAATTACATATTTGCTGGATGTGTTAAGAGTCAAGCACATGCACAACTGCAACCACACTGACATCAGAAACCCTGATACTGCTATAATCATGTATACAGCGAGCTGAATAACCAGGTTTCTCAGTGTTCTGTGTAAATGTCATATTCCTAATGTGATCAAAACTTCATCCAGGATACTTATATTCATGTAAAACACTTTCTGAAGCAGCAGGAATTATTTCTTTTTACTTCTTAAGAGATTGAGTAAATATAACTTTTTACTTCTCAGTTGTTTAATAGACATCCAGTAACCAGACTCAAGAGTCTACAGCCACGCTACCAGCTGTGTAAAACTGTACATATGAATAGCTGTGCTTTGCGCTAAATGCTAACATCTTTACGCTAGACGTAAAGTCAAGATATCTTAACCTATCATGGCAATCCAGTCAATAGTTACTGAGACATATCAGTATAAAACCACAAACGTCAACCCAATGGTGACACTAAAGTCAGGGGATCACCAAAGTCAGTATGATGTATCCTTTGGGAACCATGAATGTCTGTAGAAAATTGTGTGCAAAGCTGTGCAGGTATTTCTCAGAATAAGTGAAAACTTGGACGAGCTGGTGGTGCTATTGAAAAGTCATAGGATCACCAAAGTCATTAGGGTTCATCATCTGGGGAAAATTGATGTCTGTAAAGTTTCATCTCAATCCGTCCAGTAGTTGTTCAGATTTGTCGGGCTGGACTACAGTGGCGGACTGACCAACATTGCCATCCACAGACTCATGCTGCTAGCATAGCTAAAAATCCCAAAAACATTAATCAGTCCTCTTCTATGACTAGACACCAGTGATTTATCAACACTGAAAGTCCTTAAAAAGTTATTGTAGCATGAACAACAGAAGCATTTTATAAGCCCTGGAGAAAATGTTGGGAGTTTTTTAATACATACTCTTTCTTCTGTTAGTGAAAGGTTCAATCTTACATAAACTGTGATTCACGTTTCTGTCGCCATGTTTCTTAAGCGATCTACCTCAGGCAGCTGCTTTGTGTAGACAGGGACAACAAAGCAGTTTAAAAGAGTCTATACATATGTGTTCAGAGTTGGGGAGTGCAGAAATACATGGCCTCAGGAAAATAGAGAATTCTTGTTCTTGGAGAAGGCCTGACCTGAACCTCATAAAGACTAACACGTTGCAGTGTTTTGTGCCGCAGGGCCAGTTGATATCAGTTCATATTACAATGCTTCAAAAGCCGTTACAGCTGTGCTTTGGGGATTTTTCTGTTACTACTCACACAGAGAGTACATGCTTGTTTCTGCTTTTGCAAACAGCGTGCTACAGTAAGTGAAAGTCACTGTATGTTTAAACCCAGACGCTCAACACAAATCACTTGCAGACTGCCTGCCCTTTATCTCCATAGAACAAGTGTTCTTGTGAGACACATTTTGGATTGTCAAATTACTTCAAAGAATAATGCCGCTTAAATAATGTTGTTGGTATTCCCAGACGTCCTGAGTACACCACATTGTTCATTGACCTAATGAGATGCTGACATCTTTTCATTCTTATTTCTAATTTCAGAATAATTTGCATCAGTTACATCATTTTGCCTGGGCAGTAAATAAACCAGGGCTCAGTGAAAAAGACAATTTTGTTTGGTTTTCAATTTTGTTTTGTTTTTTTTTTTGTTTTTTTCGGTGAGCTCTTGGCAAAATTTCACTGTGAAATTGCAAGCAGACCAGTAAACACAGAGTTTGTTGTGCACAAAACATTTTAATCCTCGTAATGGTTTGGAGCTGAAGAGCAGACATTTTGTCAGGCGGGATGATATTTCTCTCAAAGTCAATTTAACCACAAACCCAGACTGTTAGCAACTCTCGCAGGTTACATAAAGCTGAAAGATGCATCCCAGAATGCAATGCTAAAATATCCAGTTTTAACCACAAAACAGGCTATTTTCCCCTCCTTAACCTCCCACCAGCTGAAGTGAAAGCCTCGTCCCCTGGGACTTCTGGCAAATACAGACAAGTGTGTGTATAAG
>JAPMOB010210742.1:0-26721 GCA_029875015.1 Lepomis gibbosus | reverse complement strand
ATGCCTGTAGAAGTACACATACAACATGCCTGTACAGATAAATACAAATATGCACACAAGTACATACACACACACACACAGCCACAACCTGTAATTATTTCACTGACTGCTGCTTCCAGTCTATGCTGCATACTCTGCAGAGTTAGGAGGGTGTGTTAAGAGATATTAGAAACATGACAAAGTTCTGCTGACATCAGTATAGCAATCTCCTCAGAGAACATTTAACTTAATTCACCCCCACACATATATTGACAACTGAAGCCAGAAAGGATTTCAGAAAGTGTTGCCCAAGCCGTATAGAAACATGAGAGTATAGGGAACTGAGTGGAAATAAATTACTTTCGTCGTTCTCGCATTATTTTTTTCTAACCTCTGTTATTTGTTTTTTTCATAAAGCCAAAATCCAGGCATCTGGTTTTGTTTTGTCTTAGTCTATAAAACTAAACTACTCAATCCTCACTGGCCCTCAAACACTCACATTACAATGAGAATATCAAACTGATCTCAGAGCTGGAAATCAAAGATCCATCATAAAGTCATTGAGCAGCCCGCTCAGAATCACCATCATTTGCTCACGATCCTGAGCATCCTCCATGAAGCCAACACTCTTTTCCACCTCACTGTGATTTACATGCTCACTGACACATATGATGATGATTCGTAAATCAGCGATGACTAGGTCAGTGCCGAACAGCCATGTGGATTTTGAGGGCTCTGATAACATTTCTAGGTAAAAATATCACCAAATTGCAAACTCTTACTATGGCTCAGCACACTCAGTTAGTTAAAGTGTATCCACACAGCGTGTGACATACTTCAGTACCATGGCCCAATTCCAGAAATCCCTGATTTGTTTGTCCATCATAAAAACACTCATACAGTGAACAAAGAAATTACAAAAAGTTAAGTCTTACATGTGGAAACCTTGTGATGTTTGGTTATCCTGCTGATATATTTATTAATGAAGGCATGGATGTATACATGTGAAAACTGGAGATGCTGGCTAATCAAGCAAACACCACAATGTGTGAGTGAACTTCTTTTGTGAAAGTAATTTTGGAAATTAACTTGTTCTCACATTCCTAAATTACAAATAAAGCGAGCACTGAGAGAACACACAACTCACTTGATCATGCATGATCACGCACACATACATACACATACATTCACAAAAGGAATAAGAATGTGTTGACTGTTAAAGACTATTTATGTCAGTAGTCATGTTTCTTAAAGCTCTAGGGGGTGTCACAACACGTCCAACCACAAACACATTTGAAGTCTTGGTATTTAAGGTGGCAAGAAGTTGATAAATATTGTCAAGTAAAAATTTAATTCAGTTTACATATCCTAACATTTGATTCACACTTAAACAAAATTGTAGCCCTTAGCATTACAATTCAAAACACAGAGTTGGAAAATTGCAATACCTCTCAAATTGGTTGACGGGTTTTGACAACAGGCAACGCTAAGCTACACTATATGTAGGTTATTACTATAACAATATATGTGGATATATTAAATGCAATATAACTGCTTATTAATACTACTAGGGCTATTAAAATGCACCACATTTTAAACAAAATGGCATAAAGTATGCATGATTGAATTATAAATGAATGAATTATGCAACTTGGACATGTTTTTTAAACTTCTGCTTTCCTACAAAATGTCCATACGACCCAGTTCATAGCAAAAAGTGACACATTAAGAAAGTTGATTAGATTTTTTTTTTTTTTTTAAATCTGTTATGCTGTAAGTCTGTTAGGAGCAACTGGTACATATCTCAATTTGATGCAGAAGTGAAACTTATTCAAACAAAACAAGTGAGGCATTAAATAGACCCACTCACATGGCAACAGAAGGCCTTGTCCGCAAAAGTCATCACACATGGTTCTGATCAAAGCATCTGATGCCGGCTGAAAGCAGAGGCTTAAGCTCTCTTACTAAAGGTCACTCTCAAACAGACAGAAGTCCAAGGGGCAGGCTGTCTAGGAGTTAGAGACAATTGCAAATAACTACATGATTGTTAATTTGATTTCCAACAGACCAGCTCACTCGTAACTGCAAATAGCAAGTAGGGCAAGACAAGCAGACACAGCATTTACTTTTATTAAGGCATCTTTATATCAACTTATATCAACTGTTTGGAAGTATTGCAACTACTGTAGAGTGATTTTTAAATCTATATATGTAAACAACCATTAAAATTTGTAAGTATGTATTTAAAAATCATTCAACTTTGCACATAACATAGTCAACTGTTTAGGTATCTTTAATCAAGCCACTGAACTTTAACTGCTCCAGAAACCAAATTCCAGGGCCCTTGTTTAATGTGGAAAGACTTTTCATCTTAGTCTTGGCACCTGGCCTATCAGCATAAATAATATAAAGTGTACTACCAATAAAACTCATGTTATAATAATAGTGTTATAAACACCAAAAAAGAACAAGTACACAACAAATCTCTGAGATGGATATATTCTGGGCTGCTGTAGCCTCCCTGTCTCACACAATAGCCTCTGTGCCATGTCATGACCCTAAAAGGCCAAAGGTCACATCAGACTCAAGACAGACAGCTGTTAACATGTGTGACTAACGTCACATTGATTAGACCTGTCAGGAGAACTGGGCTTCTTTTCATCAGTCACACTAGTCTGGTATATTAGTTTACTATAACTACAGCTCAGTTTGCTTGGGATGGCAAAGAAGCCAAAACAACAGAGAAATTGGACATAGTGTGAGGAGAGTCAGACTACTGAAAAAAATATGCACCCCACATGTAACAGCTATTTCCATCAAGTCAGAGCAGAGCACACATTGAACAACTCAATAAATAACACATCACATCACGTGAACATTTTACATGTCCCTTGAAACAGTTTCCCTTGCTAGTCTATGCTGCAATTTGTGCAGAAAAGACAGAGGAAAAGCACACATTTTGCATGAGATAGTAAATGGACAGCTCCCAGACCATGCTGATCCGGAATGGTCGAAAGAACAGTTGAGAGACCAAAATATTAACAGCCAGAGCTGATCCTGTTGGCCATTTCTCTCACATCTTCCATGGTACAAGGACCATCAAAGTAAAGAAAGAAAACATGTGGTAATCTGTCCATAAATTGCTGGCCAATGTCTGCATGGTTTGCATTTTCTAATCCCTCCGTTTCTCAAACAACCCAAATTCGGGCTTACAAAACAATAAATCTTTTCTTCCTCTCCAAATGTAGCGTATACGCAAAGTCATTGGATGCTTTAGTTCTCTATCCAAACTATTAAAGAGATAATCTCTGTTTGTCCTGTCCAGGGTGTACCCCGCCTTTCGCCCCAATGTCAGCTGGGATAGGCTTCAACCCCCTGCGACCCTGTACGCAGGATAAGCGGATGATGATGGATGGATGGATGATTACAAACAACAGTAAAATGTGTCAAGTCAGAAATATTTAGAAATGTGAAGGATATTACTGAAACACAAGAAATAGAAGGACATAAAATGTGCTGAATTAATATGAGAGAGTTTCCACAAACGAGGGAAAAACATGTCAAGAATGTCGAAAGTGTCTAATGTAGGGCAATATTTTTTCCAAACCACACTATTCCTGTCATTTGCCTCCAACAGAGGTGGGCCCCCAGTCATTACCGAGCAGTGAATGAGAGGAGCTGAGGCCAATGCTGTATGTGTCTACAGATTCCTCAGAGCCTACCAGCTAGCTGTGACTTTTAACAGCCGACCCATTCCTCCACACACACTTCAGCCCACACTGAGAGTGGAGAGAAGAGGAGAGCAATATCAGTTTATCATTCCCCGCTGTCAGCCAGTCAGTTAGGGGATATACTGTGTACGCAAACATAAGGACTTTCCTTTAGTCAAGCAACATGCAGCAGAATCAAAGCCATTTAAAAACCACCAGGAATCCCAATATTACCCCAAGAACATTTTCAGCACCGTAGCTTGAAAAATAATACAGCTGCCCTTGTAGTACTCAATCATCTGGAGTAAATTAAAGCCAAAGGGAAACAGTTTGCTTGGCAAGAAAGAATGGTGGACTAGAATCAACTTTGTGATCAGCAGAATTACAAACAAACAAATCATATTGTTCTGGCCACATAGCTATGCACATGCAAACACACACATGCATACACACAAAACCTGTTGCAAGCTATGCTCTTCTCCTCATCTCCTCTCCTGCACCCTGTAAGCCTCTTGTCACTGAAACTTGCCATCTTGCCAAGAAGAGGGTCGAGTTTTGAGTTACAATGATGGTTTGGCTCAAGACAAAGGTCAAGTTAGCAGATGAAATCCACTTGGGGGTACAGAAATAGGCATGAAATCCTGCATAACTGAGGCATTAAGTCTTGTTTGTATCAAGATTATGGTGGAAAGAGGAGAACAGAAAATCCCTAACACCAACTGTTATGAAAGTTGGTAAGTGAGTCACATGTGTGGCCATCAACAAGCCCGGGAGAAGCCTCAGAAAACAGGATTAATAATCATCCCTCGCTACTGTTGGTATATCAAGTGTAGCACATGTCTTACCTGCACAATGAGAATTACACTTCATTTACAGTAACAACAGCTAGAGCAAACTCAGTATATACTTCTTGGTTACTGGCCATGACATATGGAAGAAAAAAAATCTGATGCAGTGGTTAGTGAGGAAGTGAAGAGTTGTTGTTCACATGTGCTGGTGTGTTGTCCAGATGTTTGAGTAAACAACACAAGCATTGCCAACTTTGCCTGTGACCTGAATGAACTGATGAAAGGGATCCCGAAAAACCCTCATTCCATGCAATTTACTAGTCCACTAACACATTTGAGATGAAGATATATGATCCCTTTGCTTATTCCTCTGTGGTTCAAATATGACTGAAAGGTTATACTGCAGTCATTAACAGTCTTCTGTGTAACTAAAGACACAGGCACAATTCCCTCTGTAAATGTGCCTGCAACTGTTTCTCTGTGTGAGTGTGTATGTGTGTGTGTGTGTGTGTGTGTGGTTGTGAGTCTGTGAGTGCATGCATTAGAATCCAAACAGTTGAACACAATCCCACAGAGGTTAAATAACTGAGTTGCCCTACTAGTCAGTCAGAACTAAAGAAGTCTCTTGTATGAGAGATGAAACGGCTTTGAGTATCTTCAACCTAGCCCAGTGTCCAGAGTGTATGTATGTTTGTTGATGTTTAATAGAGTGGATGTATGATAACCAGCCTCTTTGTAAGTGGGAACCTACATATATTATTTGTAAGGCCAAAACACACACTGTAGGATTTAAAGACAGCTTGTGACAGCTGTCGTTTGATGGGTATTGTGTACTGCTTACAATGACTCAGAAATGTGGATGACAGTCGCAGTGAGTCATCCACAAATAGACGACATGCAAACTTTAAGCTGGAGATTAGTTTGCTATCTAGGCAAGTATATTATTTTATCTAAAAGCACTGGAGAACACAGGTCTAATTTAAAGGTACACTCTCTTATAATGCCAAGAGACCCAAATTAAGGGATTTGCAGTGCTTTATGACGCTATATCAAAACATAAGCCTTTAAAATCTATGTTATACAGTAGATTTCCAGCTGTGAATACACATTACTGTAAAAGTCAGAAAAGTTTAGACATGTGTTCCTGATATAGTTACTATGCATACTTAGTAACAGCAGAAAGTGAAGGAAAAGTCTACACCTCTAAATATGCTGATTTGCGGGCACAGAGGGACTCTTGGAATTCAACAAAACAGTCAAAAGAATTCTATTTTGGACAAAGACAAAACAGAAACTGAGCACCACACGCCTGGGATGATGGCTAGCTTGTGGTTTTTATCATTAGCAAAAACACACAAATAAAAACAGAATTCAAACGGTCCATTTGATGGGAAAGAAGAAAGTAAAATGTTTGAGCTAATGTGTAACACATTTGTCCTTGTCCACTATCGTGACTGAATATAGCTTAGACTTTACCAAAGAGCCCATGGTGACAAGCTTGGAGCATATGTCATACCATGTCCAAATTTAATCATGTAGCTACTATTTAGTATTATAATAAAGAGTAAACCTCAAGCAAAATTCTTTGAGAAGTATATCTAATAAATCACATCAGGGAAGCATTTTGATTCTAATTCTAAGCTGTGCTTCTGTGCAAAACAATGTGATGACCTACTTCTACAATCTAATCACATTAAATTATTGTCTTGGCAGAAACGAATAACTCTACTCTTGTCCATAAGCAATTGAGTTGAGGAGGGTTTATGTGTTTTTGATGGCTGTGTCAGATGCGCGGTATTTCCCGCAGACCACTTCCCTAGTTTTTCATAGTTGCAGTTACTCTAGGATTACAGCAGATTGCAGGGGGGCGGAGGAGACCAAAGTGTGCAGTTCAGCAGCAGGCACTCACACAGAGATGAATCCCGTCCTCTGCGCTTCGGACACAGTGGACTCATCTGAGGAGTCAAACAGGAGAACTACTCAAACTGAATGCGGACCTATTACTCTTTCATCGGGATTTTTACATTCCTACAAGTGCAGCAGTTCCGTTTTCTACAGCTGCTAAAGTGCGGTGAGATAAAGTGTACATAATTAATATTTTGTTTTTCTTTCTGGGCCAGGTATTATGAGAGAATATTTATCATATTTGCATTTGCAAGTATTTTATGTTTGACTTTATTACCATTCTTCTCATGTATGCCCTTATCAAAAATATTTTATTCTTTCCATAATGCCTATAAATAATAATATTGAAATAGGCAAATAATACAAGTATTGTGGATATAAGTTACACTATTGGTATTCCTATTTGGAGTAAATTTTCAACACACTGTGTCTCTCTTCTCAGGTGGGTTCATTATTAATGCTTCAAGACAAAGTCTTGCTCCCTTCTTGTCCCTGCAGCTAAAGCCCCATCCCGGTGCACAATGAGTGTGTGTGCTTGCAGCGCTTCATACCTGCGGAGGTGGCTGCTGACGGCTCTGCTGTTCTTGGCCGCTGTGCTGCCGACGAGCAGTGACTGCCCCAAATCATGCGCCTGCTATGTTCCCACTGAAGTGCACTGCACCTTCAGATACCTGACCGCAATACCTGGAAACATACAGCCATCTGTGGAAAGAATTAACCTCGGGTGAGCTTTCGCTTTCTTTCACTCCCGCTTTCAGCAGATTGGAGAATGCATACTCTGGGGGAAGATTCATTTTATTGATCGGTTTAAACTAAGTTACAGACTGTATGAATAACATTATAAAGAAACTGATGTTGGCTAACTTATTGCCTAACGTTACCTACACTAAACACCATGACTGGTAAAAGAAAGTATATATACAGTATATATATGTGTGTGTGTGTTAGCCCTAGCCCTTACATAGAACTTTCCTGATGATGGTAAAGGAAGTGTACCATTCATTTTGTCGATTGCTCTTCAGATTGCCACTAACTTTACAGGTGTTCTATATAATTTTGCCTGAAGACATCTTGTTGAGGTGTGGTCAGACCAGAACAGAACATCTTCTCCATCTGTTGTCTGCAGGGTCTGAAATTAACTTTTTCCAAGCTTTTTTTTGTCTGCCACTGAGAAATTTTATCAGCCACTTTTGAAATGTTAAATTGAGGAATAACATTTGACTCATTTAGGCATCATTAAATCTTGTCATTCAATGTTCAGTATATTTACACAAAGTGACCCATTTTGAAATACCTGATTAAGGTGGAGTTATTAATAACTCCACCTTAATCAGGTATTTCAAAGGTACCTACAGATGACAAGAAACACTATGTTCACCACAGTGTATTATACAGTCAGTACTGTAAAAAACCCACAGTTTAGCAACCAGCGAATCAGTCCTTATCTCAGTTCAAGAGTTCACATCTCAACAAAAACTTCCTCTTCTGATCCCAGCAAGCGAACAAAGAAATATTCGGTTTCAATTCAAAAGTTTGGCTTATAAAAATAAAACTAAGTATATAGAGACATGCTTAGTGATTCCCTGACAGCACCAGAGTTATTTCCCGTAGTCTATTCGGTGCTGCTGGCAAGCATTGCACTCACTGGCTGTCACTCAGGACAGACTGGGCCTCTTCCAGTGGTAAGTTTGGTTTGAAATGCTGCCATAGATATTCCCTGAGCTGACTGGTGTGTGTGTGTGTGTGTGTGTGTGTGTGTGTGTGTGTGTGTGTGTGATGCCGATTGCCACAATATGCTAACCTTACTAGATAGCATCTATAAAATCTTTCTGTTGTGCATTTTCCCTGTCCGCCAAAGTGGCGGATGGCCCGATGATTTTACCCACCACTGCCATCAATTTACACGTATTTGGCAGGTGGAGGGTGCTCCTCCTCGTTTGTCTGCCTGGTCTTCTCCTGTGTTGTTTGCCTGTCCTCCTTCTTCTACTAATCAAAGTTCTATTGTTAACTATTTTTGTACCAAATGCACTCACTAGACTATCCCTGCTAAATTCTATACCCTTGATCAGGATAACCCAACTACCTTAACCTAATTACCTTAATTTGGAACAGTAATTGAAAACACTTTGTAGGGCTTAAATGAGACTGGTTAAATTATTCATTATCTTTCATAAAATACTGCTATGTGTGGTACATTTTAGCTGATAATGTGAAATCTCTTTGTCATTTCTCTTTAGGTACAACAGTATTACTGTCTTGGGAGAAAATGATCTTTCAGGACTTAAGAATTTGGAGCTCTTGATGCTGCATAGCAACACTATCCACAGTATTGAAGACAGAGCCTTCCAAGACCTCAAGACCTTACAGGTGAAATCAAGTGTCAGTCTCTTGTGAACAGATATTATTATTATTATTATTATTATTATTATTATTATTATTATTATTATTATTATTATTTTAAATATGCTTCACGTCTTCCTCGGAATTCTTTTCTCCTCACACTCAGACACAGACACACAAGAGGTCTACATCTTATGTAAACACCGGTTTGCCCCGCCTCTCTCTGTCTCCCTCCTTGCCCGTCTACTCCACTTTCTCCATCAGCAGTAGGTTTTATGAAGTCGTCTAAAAGACCTAGAACTCAACTTTTTTCTGTATTTTGCCACCCGCGATCTAAGACGCGGAATGACGCAGCCTATATCTGCTGCTTGTGTGTTCAATGCTGCTTTACCTGGTCAGGGCTTGTAAAATGTCCACCACGACTTGTATCGTCATAGGCTACCAAGTTTTAAACCGGGTAAAGAGTGTACACATGCACATAAGATGACCGCTTATAGTGCAGCTTTTAGAGTGGATTTCATTATATTTCACTTTAATTCATGTCAAATAAAGGATGCTCTCCAATAACTGATTGCTTGCACTTTTCCAGACTAAATAGAATTTTTTTAAAATTATACTACTAAATTGATAGAATTTCTTGGTAACTCCTAATAATGTGCTAGTCTTAAGACATAATAGTATGGGGCAATATGGCCAAAAATTATTTTTAAAAAAATTCATGTCATTGGATATTGATAATTATCACAATAAATATCAAATCATTCTTTCTTTCAAGTTTAAAGACAAATTTTTGCTCCTGAGTGAAAGTTGAAGAAAATAGATATTAGGTTAACTGTGGTTTTAAACTACTCTTTATGGTCAAAACATAATAAATGCTTGCCAAACAGTGGATCATTTAACAAATGTGAGGTAAAACATTCAAAACAATTATGACAAAACAAAGTTCAACAAATATGCATCAGTAAAAGTAAGTACAAGCTTTTTTTTTCAGCCCTAAGTCATACAAGACTTTCTTTTGACATCATCTTCAAATTTTGAATTCTTATAGGTCCTGAAGATGTCCTTTAATAAAGTAAAGGAAATCAACAAAGAGACATTCAAAGGCCTGGACAGTCTGCTGAGACTCCACATCGACCATAATCACATTGAGTTTATCAACCCAGAGGCTTTCTACGGCCTAACCAAACTACAGTTGGTCCATCTGGAGGGTAACCACCTCCAGCAGCTCCACCCAGACACATTCATCACACTGAGACACAGCCAGGTGTTCAAGGTGTCTTCTGTAAGAAATATTCACCTGTCAGACAACCTCCTCACCACTCTGCCTGCAGATATTTTCTCAGGCTGCAGCCGGTTAGAGAACGTCTTCCTCCATGGCAACCCATGGACATGCGATTGCCGTATGAAGTGGTTCTCAGTGTGGGCACAGAGGAACACAGGTGAGGAGTGTTTGTTTTGGAACAGTCTGAAAGCATTTAGAGTAGTGTAAGGTTATAACATGGAAGAGAACCCCTTTCTTCTTATCCCTTGCATAGATGCAAAAAAATGTATTTAAACTTTAGTGAATTTCCTTACAGCTTTAGTAAGACACATCTGGTAAAGTTTCTAACTGCATTAGTACTTTAACAGGTTATTCTACTCAGACATTTAAAGTGGTATGTTTTTCCTCCTGCAAAATAATAGTGCATGGGATTGTATCCAAAGCAAGAAAGACATTTCCAAGGGAAACATATAAACCTTTGCATTGACATCACTGGAAGCAGAGATCATATCTTCTTTTAATCCTGAGGGCTACAGAAAACACTAAAGACACAGAAGAACAAAAGTTATACCTTCTATTCAATTACAATTCTGTATGGTGATGATTGTCTTTTCTGGTTCACAAGTTTTGCTGATCATTTTTGGTTTGGCTGACCCGTTATGTGGAAACTATAAATGTTCTTTTCTTACATGCAACCAACTAAAGACTACACCACTTGATTTAAATTTTTCCAGGAGTGCTGAAATGCAAGCGAGACAGGAGATATCCGGGAGGCCAGCTGTGTCCTGTTTGTGAAAATCCTGCCCCTTACCACAACGGACCTCTATCCCTTCTCCCCAGTGATGCCTTTACTTGTACCAAACCCTGGATCCATCCCCACCTAAAGCAGAAAAACATCAGCCTGGATGAGGGGGACTTTACGCCAGTTTCCCCCAAGGACTTCATTGCTCCATTAGGCTCCATACAAATGAATCTGACTGACCAGTTTCACAGTGATGCCAGTCTTTCTTGCACGGTCCAGAGGCCCTCTTCTTTCGAGAACCTGACACAAACTTTAGAGGATGAGGAGGCTAACAATGTCACCATGTTGACCACTGGCATAACTACATATTTGGTGTGTAACATTGACTATGAACACATACAGCAGCTGTGGCAGATCTTGGCCACCTACAGTGACTCTGCGATGAGACTGGAGCGAGGCTTAATGCTGACCAGAAGCCCAGAAATGGTGTACAGGTACAGTCAGATGAAGACAAAAGCAGGAGAGGAAGGAATTCACACAAACATTGAGGCTGAAATTAAAGCCTCCCCTGCATGGTTGATGCAGGGAGAGGTGAGCTTTCAGCTTGACCGAACCACTACCACTTTCTCTACTCTGCACATTAAGTACCAGTCAGAGGTCAACCTACGCGTGGAAAACACATCACCTAAGAGGGACCGCTATTCCTGGACCATGATCAAGCGAGATAATCACACCAAGACTGAGCACACTGTGCTTACAGGTGGGAACTTACTGATAGCGGATATGACCTTTAGTTTAATCTACATATAATCAAATTATTAACCGATACATGTTGCATGATAAAAATCCATGGAGCAAACAGGGAGTGTTGTAAAAACATTTCAGAACTCAAAAGACTAAAAATGACTTAAATGTTTATATATGAAAGCAATAATTACTGTAATAAAATATTTGTTTCATTTTTAACATAGGTGGTGTGGCACAGTTGAGTTGTCAAATTCGGGGCGAGCCAAAGCCTTTGCTGGAGTGGATTTTACCCGATGGAAGTAAGGTCAGAGCTCCTTACTCCAGTGAGGACAGGAGGATCATAATCACTGCTGAAGGGAAGCTCACTCTACGGGGTGCAGATGCCTCCGACTCAGGCCTCTACCGGTGCATTGCCACAAACTACCTGGATGCAGATATTCTCATCTTTCGAGTGACAGTTCTGTCCCCTGATGTGGAAGAAGCTGAGGTCAACGGCATCCAACTCTCAAGGCCACTGGGTGAAAATCTGTTTTTTGACTGTAGCTCCTCAACTCCTGAGGCATCGGTCCAGTGGGTACTCCCTGACCACTCAATTCTAGAAAAGTCTCATGGGAACAGGAAAGTTTATGAGAATGGAACCTTGCTGATTCAGGGTCTCACAGCAAGGGACAGAGGATTTTATAGATGCGTGGTTGCTAATCCGCTGGGAGTTGACGTGCTTGTGTCTCAGGTGACTGTCACTGAAGAAAGGTCTGAGACAGTAACAATTTTAGACAGTGAGGGGTCAGGGGTGGAAATGGAGGACAAGGCTGACCCTAGCTTGACTGAAAACACAGTCACCCTCAACAAGATCCCCTCTTCCACTCCCTCTGACAGAACTAGACAAGAATCCAGAACCATCACCTCAGATCGACCTTACCCCAGACTCAGGTCACAGACTAGAGGAGGTGCTAGAGGAAGACTGGAACAGAGAAGGAGGGGGTCAGTCAGCAACAGGCGAATCTGGAGTGGTAGGGTCTTTAATAAAGCTTCCAGGAAAGTGGACCCACAGAAATTTGCTGAATTTATGAAAAAGGCTCAAGATGGATCAAAAATAAAAACTGACACAAAGAAAGAGAGGGGGAAATATGAAGACTCAAACACTGGTGCTTCTGGTGATGGTGAAACTGGCTCTGGTGAGGAACACAATGAAGATCATCTCATAATTGTGCCAAGGATAGTCAAACCAACTACAGATAATCCAACGAAAGGTATAACATTTGGGCAACAAAACAAGCAGCCTGAAGCTATAACATCAGCTCAGACAGGTCAGGGTAGTAATGTAGCAACAACAGCATCACAGCAAACTGTTGGCATGGAATTTGTCAGAAATCACATTGATTCAAGTCAAGTGACAAACACTGCTACAACAGAGTCATATATGCAGTCAGATTCTACACATATTCCAAGAGAAGGGAATGAAAGTCAAGATGATGCATTTACACCATATAACACAATGTCATACAACACAGGCCTTTCAAGTTTTGATGAGACCACTGGATCTTATGCCCTGGAAAAAACTACCAAGCGAGACGCAAAGAGGCGCCCAGTAACTCTCCATCTTACTGTGACAGACACTTCACAAGAAACTCAGCTCCAGTTCTCAGGACAACAACAGGGAGAGCCAGAGACATCCACTGGGGCGGCACTGTCATTTACCACAGACCCTAATGTCAATTCGATGAGGGATGGGCCAGGCCCAGTGGAGGTAGTCGTTCACACATCCACAGACCCAGAAAGCCAGACGACATTCACAGCCGTCACCACCACAGAGAGACAGCAAGATGAGATAACCTTCCACACCACCCAAACAATCAAATCCCCACGCCTGCCTGCAGGATCCACCATCATCTCAAGGCAGCAGATCCATATCATCCCACACAAGAACAGCAGAGGAGGGGGGCGCAGGAGGACCTTTCAAGGCCGCAGGAGGATCATTAAACCAAACAGGATCACTGACATACAGTCCTTCATCAATAAACTTAAACAGCCCTCTGTAAAGAATGAAGGGAATGCCACAGTGCCATATAGAATAAAACTGACCACAGGTAAGCAACCTTGTTTTATAAGCAAACAGAGCTATCTTACATGTTTGGTTGTTGTTGTTAACTGTGTGCTTCTTTAGCTGATATTCTGTGTATCTGTGTTTCCTTTTCCTTATTTTTTTCCACAGACTGTGACTGTGATGAGGACAAAAAAAAGACATCCACTGATGCACCTTCTAATGCAACCTATTACATTACTTCAAGTGATCCCTTCACTCATACCGAGTCTAGGCCAGATGTTTCCAGTGGCTACATAACCTCTGCTGATGCCCCTCAGTTTGACCCTACAGTACATCCATATTTGACCACAAATAAAGAACCATCAGTTTCCACCAGGGCCACCACTACTACTACTACAACTGCCTCTAAGGTTATTCGTGGAAGAATTCCTTGGAACAGGCTGTTTGGAGGCAAAGAGAGAGAAAAGATACTAGAAAGATTAAGGAAGCCATTCATCCCCAAGAAAACCTCAACTACAGCGGAAACTACAGCAGTGACCCTAACGACATCTCCTGCTGCTGTGCCCACCACCACCGAAAACTCACTGTCTGAACCTGAGACTCTGTCTCCATCCAGACACACAGAGAACAAAGAGGGCTCATTAGTTGATGACTATGGAGATTTGTCCTCTGCAGATTTTGAGTTCACAACTTTGGGACCCCTTTTTCACCATCTAACTACTACCAACCCATCCTATTATTTCAAGTCTGCCACTACTGCTGAAACACCACCAGAATCACAGACTCTACCTTCCCCACCTACTGTCAAACCACCTTCAAGGGAAAATCCTGATGAAGCCATTTCATCTGGATCTGGGGGACTACCTGATAATTGGTATGAAATAAGACAGAAACCTGGTGGGAGAAGAGGAAAGCAAGGAGGGAGAAGAAGGCCATTTAGGGGCAGAAGGCCATTCAGGAAACCTGCAATTAAATTACACGCTACCACAACTGAGGCTTTAACTACAGTGGTAACAACTATGGAAACTACAATGGAGACAACCACACTACCACAACGTACTGATTCCTTCTACAAGCCCCTGACAAGGAAAGAGGACAGAACCACAATAGCCATTTCCACTGACCAAATGTCAAAAGAGGAGACCGACTTTTATGAGGAATTTGACTGGCGCACATCTAGTAGTTTACCAGCCTATACTACAACCAAGACACTGTTGATCCCCTCAACCAGATTCACCCCTACTACCACATTCATGCCAACTACCACAAAAGGGCCTTATACAACAGCCCCTTCCAGAGTCCACAGTAACATCAGACCACCCACACAGAGGAACAATGATCACACCACTCGTAGACCACCATTGAGACGAATCAGACCAACCGTACAAAGCAGTGGTGCCAGAGACAGTGCAGATGACCGCCTTACCTTTGACACAATGACCGTCCTTACAGCTGAGCAAGGATACAGCAACACCCCTGGCCCATACAACAACATAGACGCACACACTATCTTTAGTTTTTATAATCATGTCACTGGCAATGAAGCTAAAAGTGTCAATAGTGCTGGCTTTGAATCCACTACAAAGGTTATGACAACCAAACCTAAGATAGTTGGGGGCAATGCAGCCAGCTTCACTGTGTTATCCAACTCAGATGCTTTCCTGCCTTGCGAGGCTGTTGGAAACCCTCAGCCAGCTATAACCTGGAAACGCTTTTCCTCAAGCACAGGTACAGAAACAGTTTCATTTATTGTTATCATTCAGAAAAACAAAATGTTTAGAATAGGTTCAGGTGTTGTGTAAAAGTATTTTAAAAGCCAATTTTTTTTTTCCAGGACTAGCTCTATATGTAAGAATGATTTGCAAGAGCACCATGTTGATTGACACCATTGTTTAGGATGATGAATTGCTACAGCATACTATATTTGATCATGACATTATCTGACAGCAATTACATATTCCTTGACTGTTTTATTATTGACTTATGTTGTTCATTGTGTCTGTATGGCTTTTTTAATAATATAGAAACAACATAAACAAAAACAATGAGAAAACATCATTATGAACAAAAAAACAATACTAATTGTAATGTAATAAAGTAAATAAAAATTACAATAGGGGAGGAAGTGAGTGTTAAGAACACAAATTATGTTGTTTTGGAATTGCATGTGTTTGAGTAATGTATTTGGTTTTGGATATTTTTATATTGAATGTTTTCTCTTTCTCCTTCAGGAAGCACCATTACTATTAAGGGGAGGATGGGCAAGTTTGAGGTGTTGAGCAACGGCACCCTTTCGATCCAGGATGCCAACATTAAGGACCGTGGCCAGTACCTCTGTCTAGCTGAGAATGATCATGGATCAGATAAACTCCTTGTTACCCTCTCTGTGGTGGCGTACCCATCACGCATCCTGGAGCCTAAAATGCGTGACATAAAGTCTCATGCAGGAAACACTGTGGAGATGAAATGTAATGCAGAGGGTCGGCCCACACCCATGATATCCTGGATCCTGGCCAACCGAACCCAGGTCAGGGGTCAAAACACAGATAAAGGAAGGGCATCAGTGTCTGCTGAAGGGACTCTGGTCATTGAGCAGGTGTCTGTTTATGACAGAGGTCATTACAAATGCATTGCCAGTAACCCAGCTGGAGCTGATACTGCTACAGTCCGACTGCAGGTGGTGGCAGCCCCCCCAGGCATTGTGGAGGAGAAACGGCAGCAAGTGAAAGCTGCTGTGAGCCAAAACATGTGGCTACCCTGTACTGGCCAAGGCAACCCTCAGCCTACTATTCACTGGGTCCTCCGTGACGGGTCAGTGGTACAATCTAACAGACTTGCCAGTAACACGCGACGATCAGTGTATGTGAATGGAACACTCCACATCAAGAATGTGACTCTAGCAGACAGTGGGAAATATGAATGTATTGCAACCAGCTCTACTGGCTCAGAGAGAAGGGTGGTGACTCTTACAGTAGAGAGGAAGGAATCTGCACCTCAAATAGTGGAGACATCCCAGCGCATAACAGAGTTGTTCTTTGGGGACCAGTTGACACTAAACTGTTTAGCTACAGGAGAACCTAAACCCAGGATCATCTGGAGGCTACCATCTAAAGCTGTGGTGGACCAGTGGCACAGGTAAAAATGTCTTAATCAGCAGGAGTGATGCACGGAATCCATGGTTGCATTTACAGCGAACTTATCAGTCAAGGCTACAACAGAAATGGCTTACATTTGGACAAAATAGATGAACTTGCAGTGATAGGCTCAATCAATCCTTTCATGCATTCCCTTCATTTTAATGAATATAAAAATTCTTCAGTGTTAATATGGATGACTGGGATGTGTGAAAGCACAGTTTGTGTAGAATGGTTAATATAATTTTGTAAAATTAGTTTTTTCTCAAAGTAATGTACAGTACATATATGCCAGCAGGCCATTATTTTTCAAGATAAGTTAGTGACACAAAACAGATAGGGGTGAGTCTAGCAGCCGGTGGTACACCTGAATTTCAGTTAGATACACTCGCAATCCAGGCTCTCAACCCAATCCTGCTAGAGGTCAGCTTACCCCTGAACAAGTCAATATGAACTCATCGGTGGATATATTACCATAAGTCCTTGCATAGCTCCTATAAAGCATTGCCCATTGGTTTTACAAGGGTTCAGTAACTCATACTGTTAACATTATATGTGTCATTTGTTCCTGTCCTGCACTATAGTAAATGCAGCTCAGTTGTATTTGATCAGACTGTATTGTTCTCCCCAAATACTAAGTGTCCCTATTTTCTGTCATTTATTTTCATAGGATGGGCAGCAGAATTCAGGTCCTGGATAATGGTACTCTTATTGTTAGCACTCTGAGTGATAAAGATGCTGGAGACTATCTCTGTGTGGCACGAAGCAAAATTGGTGATGATCTCCAATTAATGAGGGTAATTGTGTCGATGAAGCCAGCCAAGATAGAGCCTAAGCTCTATGGAAAGAAGCAGGTACCCTACGGTAATGACTTTAAGGTCGACTGTAAAGCCTCAGGAGCACCAAAGCCAGAGATCTCCTGGGGTCTACCAGACGGTACAGTGGTTAACAGTGCTCTTCAGTCTGATGCCAGCATTGGAGGAGGACGAGCACGGCGCTATACACTTTTTGACAATGGAACTCTGTACCTAAACCAGGTATGCAATTGCATGTCATCCCTTACCATGAAACATCAAAACCTTTTCAAAAGATTGACATTACTGTGTCATGCTTCTCCAGGTTGGTATGTCAGAGGAAGGGGACTACACCTGCTATGCTGAAAACCAAGTGGGCAAAGATGAGATGCATGTACATATCAGCGTGGTGACTGCTGCCCCCAAGATACGTCCACCCAGCCAGACCTATGCCAGGGTGATGCCTGGAGGGGACATCCGCTTTGACTGTGAAGCATTTGGGGAACCCAAACCCAAGATCCTGTGGGTGCTGCCCACCAACGATGTAATTGCAGCATCTAATGAACGTTACCTAATGCATGTCAATGGCTCTCTGGATATCAGGGGTGTGAAGCTTATCGATGCTGGGGAGTATGTTTGTATGGCTCGCAACCCTGGTGGAGAAAGCAGAAAAGTCTACAAGCTTGATGTAGATGGCAATCCACCAGTGATCAATGGCTACCGGCAGAACAGGACTGTAATCAAAGATGTAGCTGCTAAATTCTCTAGGAAATTAATAGACTGTAAGGCTGAGGGCGATCCCACTCCTAGTATCACTTGGATTATGCCTGATAACATATTTCTGACAGCTCCATACTTTGGCAGTAGGATTAATGTCCACTATAATGGGACATTAGAGTTCCGTCACATGCGGCCAACTGATACAGGAGAGTTCATTTGCATGGCCAGGAATGATGGTGGCGAGGCAGTAATGGTGGTGCAGCTGGAGGTGACCAGTATGCTCCAAAGGCCGATCTTCAAGAACCCCTTCAACGAACGTATTGTGTCTCGGATTGGGAAAACAACAGTTCTGAACTGCTCTGCTGATGGACAACCAGTGCCGGAGATCATTTGGACTTTGCCTAATGGATCACGGTTTACTGGTGAACCCTACCATGGCTCTCACCACCACCTTGGCAACGATGGGACTTTAGTCATCTACAACCTTCGCAAAGAGGATGCTGGGAAGTACCGCTGTGGTGCTAGGAATTTAATGGGCTACATTGAGAAGCTAATAATTTTGGATGTTGGGCAAAAGCCTTACATCCTGACAAGGCCTAGGGGCATTATCCGTAGTGTGTCTGGGGAACCTCTCTTCCTTCACTGTCTATCTGATGGAAGTCCCAGACCCCGAATCTACTGGACCATTCCTGGTGGCCACACTCTTACTCGCCCTCAAGTCTTTGGGCGCTACCAGTTACAAGAAAATGGTACTTTGGTTATTCAGGATAGTACTCTCCACGACAGAGGAAACTACATCTGCAGAGCCCGAAACAATGCTGGGGAGGCTTTACTCACTGTCCCTGTTATTATTATCGGCTACCCTCCACGGATCACAACAGGGCCACCTCCTAGTGTAAAGGCAGTAACTGGGACACCTATCCAGCTCAACTGTGCCACCATTGGCATCCCCAAGCCAGAGATCACCTGGGAGCTGCCCGATCGTTCAATTCTGTCAGCTGCAGAACAGGGCCGGCCTATGGGTAGCGAACTGCTCCACCCTCAGGGCACACTCATCATTCAGAGGCCCACAGCCTCAGACTCTGGCACATACAAGTGCCTGGCCAAAAACCACCTGGGTGCAGACTCAAAGGCCACATATGTACATGTACTGTGAGAGAAAAGGGAGGACAGTGGCATAGCCAGAGGTAAACATTAACACACACACAGCCACTTGTGTCTCTGATGTACAGTACATGTTTTCTCACATGTGACTCACGGCTTGTGGAATATTATAATTAAAGTGACAAATGTGGATTCATAAAATAAGCAGAGCATAAGAAGAGAAGGGAAACAGACATTTTTAAGGGTTTTTTTTAACTGGTAAACCCAGCCTGGTGCTAGAAACTTGTTATTGTAACTTTGGAACTAGGGGTCTGGAAATTCATTAGTGGTTCTCATGGGAGCAAATGGAGCAGCGTGTAGATTCAAACTAAAAGTGATTTCCAAGACCAGATGCTGCTTGCTGCACATAGGGATACTATTTCAGTGCATACAGCGCATACAAAACAGAGAGGGAGAAGGATTGTGGAGCAGGAAAAAAAGCTCCCGAGAGGATTTTAATTCCCTTTAGACATTGGCCAGAAGTTGTTGCTGTCATGACATGTTGCTTTGTCCTTTAACAGCAAATGAAAAGTACAGCAGATAGACTATACAGTAAAAAGCAATTTGTTGAATAACAAAGAAAAAATGTTTACTAAAAAATATATGAGGCTTGTTTAACACTGGATGCATATCTGCATGGACAGGGCAGTGCTTTCACCCAAGAATTACATCAGCTTTCTTTATTATACTTTTTATATTTTGTTGACAGTTTAAAGCATTCCTTTATGCCTATCAGCAGTGCAGATCATTGGTCAAAAAATACAAAAACACACTCTCAGTCTATTGTGTTGTACACAAGAATCTACAGTAATGTTATACATTATGCTAATCTGTAATAATACAGTATATGTGTCTATTTGTAGTATCTACTTTATCGAAGTCAGAAAAAATTTAATTAAAAAGTGAAGACGGTTCGTGTCCTTTTAATGTTTTAATTGTACTATCTGATACACCCACATCTTTTAGATGAGACAGTATACACAGTATGTCAATCTTGAAGGTACACAGAATGGTACTGTTAGTATTATGATGGCGTAATGAATGTCATTTGGATTATCCGGTTGTACGTCACTCTACAGGAGGTCATGACTGTGGTTGCAGTAGAAATCTACTGGACACACACAGTTTTTAATCTCCAGCTGTGAAAATAGTTCTTCACCCAGCTCGTCAAAGAGCAAGACCCACAGGGGAGCCTTTGATTTTTGTTTGTGATTGTGTGCTGATTTTACTGCCCTCCTGCAAATAGAGGAACAGAGATGAGGGAAGACAGAAAAGGTGAACAAAGCCATACATATTTAAAATATGAATTTATATGTCATTGATTTGATGTACTATTCCTGTCTCCAAAGTTATATTCTAAGAAAGGACAGAAATATATTACATGCAAACACATTTCATGAATAAAGGTGAATAGGGTGCATCAGAGAAGGTAAGAGTGAGATGGTATATAGAAAGGTTTGCTCTCTAACCACACTTATTTGATGACTTCTAAATTGATGCAGGCAAGGCAGAAATTTGTGCAGAAAAAAAATGAAGAAAATTGTTTGATGCTCAAAATATTAGGGGCATTGACAATTTATATAAAATAGTGTTAAAATATGATTACATCTTTTTCTCTTGACCCCCAAATTGTGCATCGTCACGTCTTGTGAGTTAAGTGTATCCTCACGCCCTTAATTTAATACCCTTTTGTCCCCACCCCTTTTCAACATAAAGTGATGCTCTTGCATCTGATAAAGCAATATCAGAGTCTTTCCTCTTTTCTTGGTGTTTTAAACACAACCATTAAACAGGACATAATTAATTCACAGTGGCTTTCCAATATCTAACATCTGCATTTTAATGGACACCCAAATGAAAAAGGTTAGCGGTTCGTCCTGAAGTGGGTACCAATGAATCAAATTTTGAGAGCTTAAAAAAAACAAGTTTAGAGCCAGTGTAGCGCTGTGTGATATGACCCAGGCAGATATGGGGAAAGAGAGAATCATCTTCCATAAACTTTGGAATGCAGGCTACTTTCTTCATGATTTGGGAGAAAACTGCTTGCATATGCGAGCAAGGCGACAACCAAATACAAATTAATTAAGTAGTTCAGTGATTTCTTTATCACTACATATTGTTATGTGTGGCTCTTCAATGTGAGAGACAGTTCGTACCATGTGCCCTCTGTGGATGGTTAAAAAGTTTATTTGTTCAGTTCTGGGTTTGCGGTTTGGAGAATGATGGAGTTTACCTTCTACTGACTTGGGTATTTATGAGGATTTTAAACATGTGATTTTCCCATTTGCTCCTTTCCTCTTGGGTGTTTCAAGGAAAAGAGTTGACGTGAAATGTACCATTTTAAAATATGGTCTTGTAAGAAGCTATTGAAAGGAGTTGTGTATTTTGTTTGTTTTTTTGTCTGTGTGAATTTTACCTTTACCAGATACTATACCTCTGACCCCAATTTCTGGTCACACAACAGCTGTTGAGGTGAGACGTGTCAACATGAGGAGTTGCACTACCACTACCATTTCACCAGATGAATAAATAAAGCCTGTTTTTGCTCTAGATGAGGTGGCTAAAAGTATGGTCATTCCTTGGACAGCTCGAAGATTGTCGAAAAACAGAACAAATCTGCACAGAATCAAATGACTTCTTGCTGGGGAAATTCTCCTCATTACCCACAGTCCCACAAGTTCAGTTACATTTAGTAGTATTTCCTATCTTAGTATGTATTCTCTAATTTTTATGCATCAGTAAGGCTGTCCATCTCCAGTATAGGAACCAAATGGAGGATCTGCTTTATACAGCAAAACCCCTTATTATATCCATCTGGCGTTTAGGGGTTTGTGTGTATGTGTGTGTGTGTGTGTGTGTGTGTGTGTCTGTCTGTCTGTCTGTCTGTCTGTCTGTCTGTCTGTCTGTCTACTTGCTAATTTCATATACTACTGGACTCATCAGCATAATATTTTTTTGTGCATATTTATGACCTTATACTTAAGGTTCTCTCGTGGTTGCGGTCTTTCACAATGTTTAAGAAAACTAAAAAAGATGTTTTGTCTTTTCAACAGTATTTGCCATTTTACAATATGTGGTAAGACTAAAGTTTGTCAGGATGGGAGACAAATATAAACACTCATTTTAGTTACCTCCACCTCCCTCTAGACTCTAAAGGGTCAGGGAGTGAAAATTGAGTGAAATTTAACTCTTGTCTGAGAAGGGAAAGGAAGGTAGGGAGGAATTCAGAAATTTGTACTTAGCATTCCATTTATTGTTTCCTTATTAGGTTGATACAGTTAGCCATTTTTAATGTTTATTAAACATTGCATACTTCTGTATAAACATAGACTAAACTATACTACATTATACTGTACTATATAAAACACTTCTCCCCCTTCATTACACTAATCTTATGAAGGGCTGCAGCTAATGATGATTTTAGTACTCGAAGCTTCTACAGATTATTTCATAGTTGCATCGTTTAAGTACTTTTGCTTGACAGCGGCACCCCGTAATAATCAAATCGATTTAATCAATGAATCGTTTCAGCCCTAATCTAATGCATATGTGCTGGACACACAACCTGCTCTGCATTCACTGTGATTAGCCTATGATCATACAAAAATTATACAAACAGCATAATCAAACACTTATAATAAGGATCACATTTTTAATAACAGTGACTAAGATACATACTAAGTGGTACAATTTTCAATTGAAAATAAACTAGCCAGTGGTCTCTGGTGATCAAATTTAAGACACTAAATCTAAATTACCTTAAAAGTAGTTCTGCTCTGCAAGTTCTTGTTGCATATTCCAACGTCGTTCACCAATACTGATTAATATGCAATAAGCTAATATTGGCCTGACCACAAGCAGATCTAACAGGAGAGTGAATATTGAACCTATAATATGCAGCATGGTCCAAACTGCCAAATGTGTAGACCTTAACTGTTTGCAATCACGTGAGCTATATTAATCTTATAAGGTCATAGATAAAATATCAGTGTTTCCCCCAAAATAAAGAATTTTGGGGGAAATTTCCTCTGTTAAAAGAGGAAATTGCTGGGTACATAGCCATGCCTACTTCCTTAACTACAACCACTCTAACTCTGATGCTAAGAATTAATTTAACATAGCTAGGCTAACTTTCAATCAGCATTCAATATATAAAGGTAAATGTTTGCTTCAAACTAATAAACTAACAAGTGGAACTAAGAATAGTAATAATAAGACTAACTTGGTTCACTAACAAGGCTAAGTTATATGTAAGTGTCACAGACAGTCATATGAGTGAGTCATCATACACATTCTCACGGCAAAGCTAAATGGGATGCTTATTTTAATCACATCTGTGGTTTTCCTGCTATGGTGTCATAGCACCATACTTACAATAAAAATAAAAGGCCTTTTTTCACACTCATAATAGAAAAATTGCATATTGTACCATACATACTATTCATACCTACTTATGAAAATGCATGTTATCATATCTGTGTGGGCAAAACCTGAAATGACAAACAGTTTTTAAAAGAACGTAGAGGTAATTTGGAGCTGAGTGAGAAAAAGAGGAAAGAAAAAAGTCTACAGAGTTGATAGGTAGGGAAAGCGGTGTAGGGTGAGACATAGTTTTGGTCTGTGGTATGAATTCCATACTTAAACTAGAATGCTAGCAGCCTGAACATGGAAACGGAGATCTCAAGAGAGGACTGCTGGGAGCTGACCAACAGCAGTCTGAAATAGTACTTCTCTGTTAGCTCAGAGAGTCTGTCTTATTTCTTTGATGCTGCAAACTTGGCAACACGTGAAGTGGATCACCTGCTTCATTTTTGCTGTAAACCAAGCCTATAGGTGGGGATTTTTTTCAAAATACTGAAGTGGGTTGTTCCATCGCACAGAGCCATGTGGGTGCTCACACACACACACTTGCTCATATAGTAGATCGCCGTCTCTGTCAGTACCTGTGGTGATGCTGGAATTTCACACCAGCATTGTAGAATCCACACATCCACCTTTCAGCCACAAGTAAGACATATCCATCTTTGCACTTCTCTGCCAGGTAGGATCTGTCATGCTGTGATGGCGGATTCCAGGTTTCTCAGTCCATTACCTCTCAGGAAAGGACTCTGGACTAGTTTTGATAGTCTTCCAGTTTAGCTTATACAGTGTGCTGGTCATCTGTAAGGGAAAGGAAAGTATTCAGGTATCAGTCACAGTAGGACTCTATAAACTGTATGAAAGCCTGCTTTCTCTTTCTCAGATATGATCTGAAAGTCTTAAGAGTGAGCCTTTAAGCAGGGATAAGAGCCAGGTACAAGTGCAAAGGTGCAATCACAAATCTACTGACTTTAGCCATAAATTGGCCAAAGCTTTCAGTAAGTGGATACTGCACACAGATTTTATGTGTATTATAATGCACTTTTTGACTGGACCACATACCTCAGTCTCTCTCCTGAAGGCAGAGGAAGTACTCCGCTGGGGGTTCTCCAACAAGATTGGGTGCAGATGTGGTCCTGTGGTCCCCAGAGAGTACCAGGGGACTGGTGCATACCTAACCGTACCGACTTCAGTCAAACAAACACCATACTAAAAACATCAAAGCACTTCTAAATTATTGAGTCCCAAATGGGGGGGGGGGGCTTTTAAACAAGGCAGCTCACCCAATTAGGCTGCATCAACAATGTGACACTGCTACTTTACAGCAGAGGCTGATGTTTTCTGTCTGACAGGTTTAGCTTTTCCAGGAAATCTTCCTAGTTCAGTGATGAATTAATAAAAATTAAAAAAACGTTAAGTGGGATGGATGCCAGTAGGAACTTTGGGGTAAGTCACCATGACATGGGACAGGGCTTAAAGTTCTCCGGTGCTATGCCGGAATTCCGGAGTGGGGTGTTTTATATTCGACAATATGTAATTATGTCTAGAAAGAATTCTTGCATATTCTTTAATCTGTCGGGTAATATGTGTGTGAAGCACTAGTCGTCAGCACAATTGGAGCATACTGTGCAGACACGAAAGAAAGGGGACTTGCACTTTCGGAATATGTGACACTTTGTCCGCTGGCTACTGTAGGCTGTGGACAGGGCATGGAAGTTTATATTGGGTCAATTGAGGTGTCACTCAAAAGTCAGTGTGTAGCCACTTTTTCTTTACATGCAAACTGTAGTTAGGCTAATATAAAACGATGCAACAGCAGTCTATGAATATTTATTTATATATAGCAAATATACCCCGAATTCGAATTCCTATCAGAAACACAGAAACTCCCCTATTTACTGGGAAAAATGCCCAAATGTGAAATAATTGCTGCAATATATGTTTCTACATGCCATGAAGTGAGGACAACCAGTGGAACCTCAGATTAATAAATAATTGTACAGATTTAAAAATTATTATTATTTTGATCGTTTGATATTTTATTAATTGTTTTGTTTTACATTTTATACTTGATTTGTTTTGTCTATTAATATAATTATATATGTTATATATACACACACACATTCTATTGATCTATTGATATTTTTATTTTTAACACACACACACACACACACACACACACACACACATACACGCTTACTGTTTCATTTATTTATTTTATTTTAATTAAAAAACCAAAAAACAAACAATATTTTTTTTATATTTTTATTTTTAACACACACACACACACACATACAGTTTCATTTATTTATTTTATTTTAATTTTAAAAAAACAATATATATATATATATTTTTTTAATATTTTTATTTTTAACACACACACGCTTACTGTTTCATTTATTTATTTTATTTTAATTAAAAAAACAAAAAAACAACAATATATATATTTTTTTAATATTTTTATTTTTAACACACACACACACACACACACACATACTGTTTCATTTATTTATTTTATTTTAATTAAAAAAACAAAAAACAATATATATATTTTTTTTTTACATATTTTTATTTTTAACACACTCACGCTTACCGTTTTATTTATTTATTTTGTTTTAACTTTTTAATATATATACTTTTTTCTAACACACACTTACTGTTTTATTTATTTATTTATGTTTTTAGTTTTTCTTTTTTTTTTAACAAACACACACGCTTACTGTTCTGCTTATTTATTTCATTTTTAGTATATTTTTATTTCTTTTAGCACACACACAGTTTTATTTATTTTATTTTATTTTTAATACTTTTTTTAACAAACACTTTTAACAAATACTTAATTAAATAAAATAATTTAATTATTTTATTTTTTAATATATATCTATATATATATATATATAGATATATATATATGCTTTGATTACGTTACGCTTTAATTCTTTAATGAAATGTATGCGGTTGATTGTTGATATGTTAAATGTATGGGGTTGATTGTTGTTATGTTATATGTATGCTTTGGCAATATTGCTTCACAGTCATGCCAATAAAGCGAATT
>JAPMOB010210740.1:0-14397 GCA_029875015.1 Lepomis gibbosus | reverse complement strand
TGTGATGTAGAGACAGAGCTCGGTTAAAACTTTATGGATGAAAGATCCTTTTGTTACAGATTAATAACTCACCGCTCTGAATCTCTGGCTCCAGTCCATGTTGCTAAGCTGGTTGGCAACATGTGCAGCTGAACCGAAGCCGTGTTTACGGGCTTCTCACGACCCGCCCTTCTCTGCTGCTGATTGGCTAGTAGTCCTGAACTAGGAACTGTGCAACTCCCAACAAAGATCATTTAGAGACAAGACATATCACTCCGTAGCTAAAATGAAGCCTTCAACTCACAGGGAGCTGCAGCAATGTGCAGTATGAAAAAACATGGTGTTTTTTTAATTAAACCATGTAAACTTGTTCTGGTACAACCCCTCAATAAGATTTTGAACCTGAAAATGAGCTAAATACCACCTCTTTAAAATTCAAAGAAAGTTCCATTCGTAACAACACAATTAACCAATTGAAGTTTGTGTCTGTGAATTCTTAAAAGCTGGCTTAGAATAACGGTTTTGTTCATACTGAGAATAAGAAACCTCATTAAAATGCATTTTTCCCCCTACTGTAACATGTGACAGAATGGAAATATTGTGTGTCGTGGAAATTATATCCCTGCGGAGGGACTGAGCAAATAATTGAGTTACAACAAACCCGTTGTCTTTGTTTATTCTCTAAATTCTTCAGAGTCCTATAACACATATAGAGCTGGTGCAGAGACCTGCAGCTTTGGGTGTCTGGCCTCGAGCAAAGGGATGCATAGTCATTTACAGAGTCTAGGTTTCTGTGTTTTGGGGAACAGAGTTCCTCTCTCAGCCTTGAATGATCATTCCAGCAGAGGAGAGGAACAACAAGAGGGGGACAACTCCAAAACAATCTCACAGCTCTGATCTAAACCCTATTAAATGTGGACAGGCTATGGTCAAGAATAAAAACACAATACATACATATCTATAAACCATAACAATAATAATTATCTTAAAAGATCATACATAAAAGATTAAATGTAAGAGGACACAATTTTCTGCCATAACATTGTGCTTTTATTTTGAAGTCTTTGCTTAAACCCATGTAAAGTACACTTTTCAGCATGGCTGTTTCAGCCATTGGCCTTTTCACGTACAGTCTATGGTTAAAACACAATTTAAAACACAGTTTTTCTTGTATCTAAATTAAAGCAGATACAGTTTAAACTATATTACAGCAACAATATGAGGTTGAATATTGGTTGTAGTGCTTGGTGGTTTTGTTATGCATAGCCAAGTTGGTCGGTTCATATCATGTTTATGTAGAAACGTTTATATAGAATTGAATTACAGTTATCGAATACGAACGCACACGGCTTCAGTGTCTTTTGGAGGATCCAAGAGAGTTAATGGAGATTGATTCAATCAGTGGAAACAGACGTGAAGATAAACAGGATGACGTCGGGGAGAGAGAGAGAAAATTGACCATGAACAGACTCATGACAAACATTAAAGAAAGCTTTGAGTGTTTTTAAGTTAGGACTATGAAAGCTTTTGAAGAATACAGTAAATGTTGTTTTGTGAGATTCTCTGAAGAGAGGATGTGGAGATGAATTGTCCCTGCCTCCAGGAAAGGATGAAGGTTTACAGGATCAGTCTGGTCCTGTTTAATATGTTTCACAAATCCCATGAAAAGACCAAAGCCGACAGTGTGTTAGTCCGTCTCTCAATACTTTCTAAGTCCTGTAATCTGTGTGCGGATCAGCCTCAAGCCTAATGTTTCATAATAAAGACATGAATCTTCAAAAACATCTCACAAATATTCTTTTTCAAAGCCTCAGTAATTTCCTAAAACAGCTGGTCTCTGTATTTTTGTGTTTTTGTAGGGGACTATTTTTCAGCAGTAAGTTAATTCACATTTGATGCTCCAGTTTTTTGGCTCATTAAAACAATGTCTAAAAGTGGAAAGCAAAGATTAGAGAAAAGTATGTTAAAACATAATATTTTTTCCAATCCTGTTGATTATCTTTCAACCCGTCAGATTTATTTTGCGACCCCCTGCTGATTGCTCACGGATGTGGTGAACACGCGATATATGTTGGATATAAAATAATAAAAGCAGACTCATCCTTCACCCTCCCAGGGAACGGTGCATTGGCTTAGGGCACAAAATGTCATGGAGCGCTGGAAAAGAAAGTTTTCGACTCTGTAGTGAAAGTATTATGAATTCTCATTAATTGACTTTATTCTCATAATAATGTGACTTTTTTCGATCTTTCAGAGAACACAGATATTTGAGATAGAGACTGAATGTGCGGAAAACCTGCTGAAACACAGAAGCTATTAAAGTTCAGGATATTATAACTGATTAAAAATTAATTATTTTATCATTGAGGTGAAAAGATGCCACATGCACATTTACTGTGAATTGTCATTCCCCTTCATACAGGCTAAATAAAGACATTTCCACCATATGTTGCTGCAGAAAAGGCTGAAGTTGGTGCAGAAGTTTTTAATGCTTAAAAGTTTCCGGGTGGAACATTCCCAAATACCAGGTGAGGTTTGTTCTCCCAATTAAGGATGTCTGAAGATTGGCCTGTATGCTGATCACACTTACTCATTATTGACTGTGATTACCTGCTCTGGTGGCATTTCACTTGCAAACTTGTGCAGTAGCGCAGTTTTACATCTGCTCATCTTTGTGCCTGAAAATGACCAAAATTTTACTGGATAGAACGCAAAATCCACAAGCCTTTTCTCCATTAAATGTAAATGGATATCATTTTGCCTCCTCCCCAAGTTCTCAAAGCTCCATAGGGGCTGGTGACTTAAGAAAAGGACGCTTTATCTTTAAAACGTGAAGATGTTTTAGCCCCAAGTTCAGGAATACTATATCCACAGTTTCACTCAATTTAGGTTGAACAGATTTTATTTTTTGCCGTAATGTCCCGCTGATTTTAGCAGAATCATCATCTGGAAAACTGCTTGCATTGACGGCTCGGGGGAGGTGAACAACAGAGGCTAGTTTGACAGGTAGATAGAAACATACATCACTTCTAGTGGAGCATCCACTTTAAATGTCAGCAATAAAGCTGGTGGAAGCAGCGTAACTAATATAAAAGCACTCAATGTCTGTTATTATTCTGTAGAGTTTGTTCTCTAAAAATACATTCATAGCTGTCGTCTCTAGATGATGTGTGAAAACTGCAGCCATCCAGCTTTATGGATTTCATATAAACTGAGTTTGTTCCCATGGCTGCAGAGCATCAGTACAGAAAAACAATATAGATAATAGGAGATATAACTGAAGAGAAATACAGAAGGAAGACCTAAACCTATGGAGACAAACCCTTTATAGACTTCCCTGTTTTCTTCCAACACACATCACATATAAGTAAAGCTTGAAAAGCACAATAAGTGCATGATAAATATGCAGTAAACATTAAAATAGATAAATTAAGAAACAGTCTATGTCAATGCAGTACGTTTACTTGAGTATTTTTACTTAAGGATTTGAATACTTCATCCACAGCTGGAATCAAAGTATTGGAAAGAGTGATATTTTGACATGAACCACTCTGTTTCGTTGCGCTTAAAGGTGCTCTGTTGAGTTTTCAGTTATGTTTACATTCTCATCCTTAAGAGTCAGCAGGGGTGGAGAACCTGGAACCCCAGGGCAGTCGCTCTGAAGAGCATCGGGAGTCCTCGGGCTAAGTGGTGACACCTGAGGGACCGAGGAGGTGGTTCCGGGACGCTGTTGAGACCCTCGCATGTGCCGTGGGCCAATCAATGAAACACAGATGGGGAGGGGGGCCCACTTTAAAACTCTATGAAGTCACAAAGGTTGGAACTACAAGACTCTGTCCTGCGTAGATGGAAGATCGGTTTCTTACGCCAACGGCCCTACAGAAGGTGCAAGAGGCAGCTCCTGCTTAGCGAGGCGGCTGTGTGACATCGTGTCAAGACACTACTGGGTGAGATCCAATAAAGGATTTAATGGCATTTCTTTCCTTATTAAACACCTATGTATAGACCTAGTTATCGTATAAACGGCCAGGAAATCAGATTTCAGGTTTCTCTAGTTTCCTACCCTGATGACAGAAACCAGGGTTCTCATTTACGTGACATATAAAAAAATATAAAAAAAATCAGCTTACTGGAGAGTAACGGCTGTAACCCGGTTATGGAAGTAATGCACTGCAATACAGTCAGCGAATCACCAAATCAGCGGGACTCATTGTTATGGAACCAATAATGTTTGCACCAAATTTCATTCCAATCCATCCAGTCTATCCTGAGATATTTGTCCTCATGGTGGCACTAAGTCAACATACTTTTAGCAACAGGTTGGTAGACAAACCCACATTGTCACATGGCAAAACCAACACGCACACACAGTCATTTCCTTCCCTGCGTGTGTCAGGTGGACCTTGAGCACATTATCTTTATTGTCTTTTGTGTTTCTGTCAGCACAAACAATAGTTTGACCTACAGTGTTGACCCTGTGGTCTCGTCAATAATTTACATCCTCAATGTGCCGAACAGTTCCTGCAGAGGGAAAACATTCCCAGGTACATTCAGAAGGGAGGGGAGGAACTCAGCACAGGCATAGGTGTCATTTACGCTGGGAACGCTGGGGACATGTCCCCACAACTCTTTGAAATGGCTGATTTTGTCTCATCACCTTTTGAAAGTATTTGTTAAAATGGTTCTGATAAATTGCTTGCACAAAGAAATGTTAACTCAGAACAGAAAATGCTTTGAGAAAAGTTTATTTGCACATTAAGAAACATGCAATACAACGTAAAGATCTAAGAAACGAATGTGCATTGTCAAAGAAAGTAAAAGCAAGTTGCTGATTACTACATTATATTACATTATATTTTTATATTTATATTTTCTCACCTTTCACCTGAATTTAATGTTTCCATTTATTTAGAAATAAAACCCAAATCTTTGCAGAAAATGTCTCCAGAACGCAGGAAATGAAGTGTTTAATGCCCAAAATCTTCTGGGAGAGGAGCCCCATATCAGATATCACAGAGGTGAATATTTATTCTAATCTCTTCTTGTTTTGTTCTTGTGAGCCGATTTGTGCATCATCACGTCTCGCGAGCAAGTGTATCACCGCACTCCTAATCTGAGCCCTTAAATGTCCGCACCACTTTTTAGCACAAAGTGACGCCCTCGAGCACAAGCATCTGAAAAGCAAGAGCAGACCGGAGGTATGTGATGTGTGATTGGTCAACGTTCCACTCCAGCTGATGTCTAAGGCTGCTTCACACCACTGATTTTAATAAACCTCAATTCAATACAATAGATGTTCCCTGATGTCTGACATTTTTGTGGGAAAACTTCAGATGTTTAGACGTTCATGGTTCACAGAGGATGAATCCTAATGACCTTGATCCCGTGACTTTTCATTGTGGACTACCAACGGGTCAAACTGGCCCATTTCTTAAAGAGGTGGTATTATGCTTTTTGGCTTTTTCCCTCCTTTATTGAGTTATATATCTTTTTTGTGCATGTAACAGGTTTGCAAAGTGAAAAAGCCCAAAGTCCAGCCCAAAAGGAGTTCCCCATCTCCCACAGAAAACTGTAATCTGAACTAACTGAAGCTTGTTTGTAGTCCAGCCGCTTAACTTTCATCCCTGTCTAAAAAATTATGACCAAATACCTGTAAACCTCACCTGTACTTGTACCTGTAAGTTCATGCTAAATATTAGCAAGACTGACGAGCTACATAATGGCACGTTAGCATGATGACATGATGACCAGAAGTGGAATATTTACTCCTGTATAGTCCTGTGCTAAAGTTCAATCTTCAGGGTCACTTGAGTAAAATATTGTAGTTTTTACTGCACAACATGTATTTGAGAGGTTTACTAATTGATTACTTGACAGATTAAGATTTTACATAAAAAAACAATACATTGTTCAAGAATAAATCAGTGGTTCCCAGCTCTTAGAAAAAAGCTGTCTGTTGTGGCTCCTTGCCATGTTTGAAGGTTAAAGGGTCTAAGTTCTCCTTCCAAGACTGATGATAACAAGAATTGCCTTTATGTTGAATCTTATATTTTTTTTTAGGTATTTTCTTGTTGTAGAAACTTTTGCAGGGGACAGGACTTTAAAACTATTAACAATGTTGAGGTTTTCCATGGCTGAAATTCTCCTGATACCTTCAATTCAATTCAATTTGATGAATATAGAGCCGATCTACACCGTACTCTTTGTGCTATTAATTACAGAGACCCAATAATTCCCACAATGAGCAAACAGTTGGCAACACAGGCAAGGAAAACAAGATCAAGAGACAGAAACCTCGAGCAGAACCATGACTCCACCTGCCTCGCCCGGTCAGTCTGAACACATACTGTACATAAAGGCTGCAGGTACCCCTGAATGTTTCAGTTATGACCCTTAAAACGTCATAATGTAAGATTTATATTCATTGTGAACTACCCGTATCGCCAGCATATTAACTTCAGGGCAGCAATCAAAACTCGAGTTTAATGAGTTTCACTTCAGGACATTATGATTCATCTATTTTTATTTTGAATCTGATTGGATGCCCCGCGGCTTCACAAGATAACGAGCTTTCACCTGCAAGCTGTGAGGTTTCATGCTGACTGAGTCATGCTGCCTCGTGGTCGTCGTAAACCTGCAGAACTGACGGCGTGCTGCGAAAACACTGTAACTCTGGGCCAGAGTGAGGTCTCTGCAATAACAGCTTCCTCTTTGACCAGTTGTGAAACTTTGCCCCGACAAAAACAAGGTCAGGCAGCTATAGAGGGCTGTAGGTTTTATCTGTGTGAGTTTGCTCTGACATGCTCGGTCAGCGGCGACGGACAGAAACTTGTTTACACAAGCCTGTGCTTGTCTTATAGATCCATCCACTTTGTCTTTAGTGCAACTTGTTTGAGTACATTTTGTGTACATTGGTTGACTGTATAACTATGCTTATTGGTGCGTCTTCTCTCTACATGTTTCCAGTTGTAGTTCAATGGCGTGACATGCAAAATATACCTAATGAGATTACTAGATTAAATAAAGGTAAAATATTTACTTTTTTTTTTGTCTGTTCAAATACTGCTGCACCTTTTTAGATGTAAAACTTCATTGAGGGAACGCTGCCAGGAAAGGAGTGTTAAACTAGAGACTTTACCTCCGTTAGATTGTTTTCCATTTTTTTTAAGAGAAGCACATTAAGAGTACTCCCCAGAATCACTCATGATGGATAGGAAAAAGAAGACGAACGATGCAGATACATCATCTTTTTTATTTCATGCAATCTTATTCCAAAACTCAGCGCCTACATTACCCACAATGCAACGTGACCACAGAAAGGTCAGTCAGAGATTGGGGTGTGTAATGCTGGTAGCCTGCAGCAGAGATGAGCAGCGGGCTACAGAAGTCTGGTAACCTCACTTCTTTCTACCTCCGAACCCCCAGATCTTCTCACTTTCAAACTTGTAGTCTTCAGACTCCGACGCTGGTTCAAGGGATTCACATGAAAACATTTATCAGACTTCACACGGCTCCCTCTTGAGACACAAAAGGCTTTACACAACTTTTCTTCACGCCGCCGGGATCTATAAACAGACTTTGGACTTCCCCTTTAAGACTAAATAACCCAAATGGAAACTTGCTGTTTTAGAAACTGCAGCTGGCACATTTTAAAACAACAAAGCATAGCCATGCATGCGATGGTTACAGTACACATAAAACAAAAGTGACGAGCAGTCGTTGGTTATAAAAACAGACGTACATAATCCACTAAACTCTTGGTTACTGTGAAAACAACATTTCTGCAGAAACACACCACATCAAGAGGAATAAAACTTCACATTCATTAAAAAATTGTGCGTCATGATGAGCATAACACTGCTTCACACTATACAGCATTAAACATCTGAATCGAGCAAATTCCAGTGTGTCTGTACAGGCAGCATTAAAGTCAAATGCTTCACATCTGCGTTTATACATTCAAGGATGCGTGTTAAACGGGATAGTAGTCAATGTTTAAGTGTCTTTAACACAGTAATCTAACAGAGGAACAAACAGTATTGGGAACTTGCGGAAGAGGATTAGGGCCACATGCGAAAAATTTTTTTAATTCTGAGTTTAAAGTCAGAATTCTGGCTTTTTTCTCAGAATTCTGACTTTAATCTCAGAATTCTCACTTTAAACTCAGAATTCTGACTTTAAACTCAGAATTCTGACTTTAATCTCAGAATTCTGACTTTAAACTCAGAATTCTGACTTTAATCTCAGAATTCTGACTTTAATCTCAGAAAACAAAAAAAATCCCCACATGGCGCTAATCCTCTTCCGCAGGAACTTGCTTTAAGGGGATGAAATCTGAAAGCATTCGGACGAACAGAGTTATAGTAATAGAGTATCTTCATAAAATCCTCTGTCTGATACGGAGAGGAGACAAAGTAGGGAGTGATACAGTATGTGGTAGTTGGCTGTAATTTCTGTAGTGTTGTTGGTGGGGCTGGGCGATATGTCCCAAAATGTAATCACGATAAAAACCTTTCATATCATTCGATATCGATAATTATCACGATAAATGTCAAATCGTTAAAGGCTGATTTATGCTCCTGACTGAAAACTGAAGAAAACAGATGGTTTATTATGTGGTTCAACTTTTCACTCACATCAACACTTGATGCCAAACAGTGGATCACTTAACAAATCTGAGGGAGAACATTCAAAACTATAATGATAAAAAAGATTTAACAAACATGATTGTAATCATTATTTTTCAGTCCCTTTTACTCAACAAAATAAATATTTCAATAGAAAAATTAAGTGCTAATTTGTTCGTGATTCAAATGAATTAAACCAAATATTCATTGATGATATATTGAACATTTATTATATTGATATTGGGGAAAATTATATTTTGATAATTATCATTATTGTTTTATTGCCCAGCCCTAGTTTTCAGGACTAAATGCATGATTACTGTTGTGATGAAAGTCATAGAAAAGTGTAGAAACTTTCTTTCAGAAGCTGAAAAGGCTAGTGAGGAGAAAAATATCACACCGCTTTTTAAAATGTCATGAGGGCCCTTCTTTAAGTTCACTCACAAAATCCCCCCTAGATCTCAGAAAAGCCTCACTTCAGGACTTCAGCGAATCTCTTCCAAACACTCAGTCGATTAAGTTTTAGTCCCTGTGGGGGGCTCCAACCTGGCAACCCTAACTTTAACCCGCTCTGCTGACTTCTCGGATCACACAGCAAACAGCAAACCAGACGACATCTGAATGCATCTACAAACGTGACATACTTCAGTTTCTATACAGAATAATCTACACGTCTGTCACAGGTTGCCAGTCTGAATCACTGGCAGGAGATGAACTTTGTGGTTCTGAGTCACAGACTCCATGAAAAAAAAACCTAACTCCTTCTGTCCCACCTTCTGTCCTCGTCCTCGCTATGCACCTCCTCTTCTCCTGTGAGTAAGATGAGACCAGGCGGAAGAAAGTGGAAGATGAGATGAGTCTTCGAAAGCTGCTTTTTTCTAAAAGCAACTGACGTAGTTTGAAAAGGGGGAGGGGGAAGACGAGGAGGTACGGCAAGGTTTTGCGCTCTATCTTGGAATCTTCTTCAGTAATTTCTCTGCATCAGTTCCTGCAGTCTTCGTCATCTCCTCCTCCTCTGCCTCAAATAAGCCAGAGCTTAAACAAGGAGGAGGAAGAGGAGGAGGAAGATGATTGCTTTAAGCAATCCTTTTGTTTTCGTCCCTCCATCTCGTGCTCTTCTGCTCTGTGAAGGGGGGGAAGAGATCAAACGAGCTGGAGAAGGAGGTCCTGGAAGGTGTCCAGGCCCTGGCAGGATTTCCTCAGTGCTCCATCAGAGCCCAGCTGGGCAGCCAAGAGGAACAGCTTCCTGTCCTCGGTCATGGAGCCCAGAGACAAGGCCTCATGCAGCTCCGACACGCTCACGGCGTTGGGCTTATCCTGTGAACAATGTAAAACCGGTTCAACTCAGTACGACAAGAAACAAGTGAATCTTTTTTTCAAAGACAATATCCAATAAATATACATAAACCGAGCCTGCATTAAGCAAGTTTTTACTGTTCTTGTATTTATGCCACTTAATGACAAAATATGCAGCTGCCAATTTTAGCTTGTCAGTTGCCTGTTTACACCTTTGTTGCACGCTTGTGAGATATGACACATAAAACAACTGACCTTGCTATAATAAACATAAGCTGTGTATCTGTCCATGTTTTGGCACATTTTGGTGAAAATGAACCAGTACAATGCTTCTGTATTACTCTCACCAAAATGTAAACAGCTGTCTGAGCTAGCGAAAAATGAAAATATGACAAAAACAGTACATAAGTCAGCCTAGTCGTGAGACAAATTGTCAAGACAAAACTGTGCTATTAAGGCTTCGGTAGTCATTACCAGCGAATGGTCAAAGCTTTTTATTTGTGTTTAACTTTAACTACGGCTTGGATAGTGGACCCAAGGGCAGGACTGAGAGAGGGAGGAGACTGGAGTTGGATAAAAGAGGAATATTTATTGCAGGGTTGAAGGGATCGGATATTGAGCCTTTAAAATGGTTTAAAACTGTAAAATGTAGGCTACCTGACTGTTTGGATCTGTACTTAAATTAAGCACTTGTAAAATTTAAAAATGCCATGACAACTGCAATACTGCCGTTTTCATCACTCCGTCTAAAAGTGCTCCCACAGAGCTTTTTGTTTTCCCTTGGATGTGAACTGGGGCTTTACGTGCATTGCTGTGAGAAGAGGTCAGGCGTCCGCGACGTGCAAAAAACCCCCTACCCAACAAACAAATAGTCGACTATTCGGGTCCAGCCCCAATTAGCAAACAGAAGCTGTGCATTCGCCGTATTTTGGCAAAAATATCAAATACCAAAACACTTGTTAGGCTAAATACACAATACAAATACACAGCTGTTGTTTGTGTGGTTAGCTACGTGCTTTAGTTTGACAAATGCAAAGGGTTAACTGCACTAGCACCAAACAGAAACTGTACATTTAACCATATTTTGGTAAAAATACATTAACTACAGTACAGAAACTGGGCTACCATTGGCGNCCTTGTAGGCTGTAACGCTCGTTTTACCTTTCCACTTTGTTACAGTGCAGTACAGATGTGTTAAGGAAAGGTTGTTGTTTGATATCTGACATAAGCACAAATGTAATCCACCTCAAATAGCTGAATTGACTTTGCAAGAATGAATCACATTACCATTAACTTACATAATACCTCACAATTAGTCCCCACAAATAACTGCATGTCATATTTTCAAATGGTCTGTTATGATCAAAACTTGTGTCTGTGAAGCCCTCCTACACAAACCATTCAACCAAGGCTAGAGTCTATAGATGTCCGCCTCTTTTCTGTGCAGCGCCACATCATTTTCTACACACAGGATTCTTTGTACAGTTTAAACAGAGCAATTGCCGAAGCAGCGAACAAAGCAAAGGAGGGCAAGAGCCAGGGTCACAATAAAAAAAAAGGAAAAAAGCTTCTCCTACTGAAGGCGTTATTGCTTTTACTTCACCTGCTTCACAATGTGACAAAAGCTTAGGCTCTAGTCTTACTTACTATGGTTTAGCAATCATTGTTATATTTTAGCTGGATGAAGATGTTTTCCTAAAGTACAGGCGGCCATTGACATCTATTGATTTCATTTCGTTATACAGTACAGCAGTAAGGACTGCTTTGAGCCAAACCTTTGGTCTGGGAAACAAACATCATGAGAAGTAGAGCGCTGTCTTTATGTTTTTTATTTTTACTTATGGCAAGTCAGCACTGATCCCCATAAAGTAGCAGTGATTTTATTTTACCATTCTTAAACCACTCCTGCAGAAAAATACACTTCTCCACTTTCCAACTGTATGATCAGTATTTGTTCACAATACTCAAAATATCTTCCATTTGTAGCTAGTGCGATTATCTGTTTACACCTTTGTCACATGCATTTATGTTTGCAGATTACAAACCACCAGGCATGCTATGACAAATAAAGCTGCATGCGGCAAGTGAGCTTATTATTTTTCTCATAGTTTTCTTTTACTATGTGAGATGTATATTTTGAGGTAGAGCTTTTAAAAATATATAAAAACACATAAATATTAAAAGTAATCCTAATGGATAAGTATGTTTTGCATTGCACTTGACTAAGTTATTTAAGTTTAATGTTCCGGGTGTAAAACAGGCTGTTACATTCATGTTTGTTTTGGTAATTGTGTACCGTTCCTTTAAGAGAGGCTCTCGCAGCTTTAATACTGTTAGCTGTTGAACCAGATAGAGAGGACTAGCTGTGGAGCCACACGGCTTTCATATCGTGTCCTGTCAATTTTAGTTGTAAATTATATTATCCAGAAAAAACTTACATCTGACGTCAAGCAGAACTACAAAACTACATCGTTTTGGGACATGGGGGCTGTGTATTTAGCTGTACTTTTATTTTACTATATTTAGATTTGAAAAGATAACCGTTTGCATGTCAAAAAAAACAAGCTACTTTTGGTTGAGAAGTGACTTTTTCTTTTAGATATCAATATTATTTTAATGGCATGTTTTAATGTGAGGTAGATCCTCACCTTATGTTGAAATAGTCATTTAAAGACTGTAAAAATCATGGTTTTATGTAACATTCATTGTTTAACCCACCTTTAAGCTGGATGCCTACATGTATTTTGGCAAACCACCAAAGCTACGCTTACTGAGAAGTATTTAATTTGTGTTTAAAATTTTGATGTAGAACAAAGCTTACCAGTGCAACCTTTAGTAGACACTTTCATATCAATCAGCGATAGATTTAAAAAGCCTCTCTTTAACTTTTAAAGTAGGTATTCTGTTTGATGTTCCAGGTTTCCTTTTTAATTTTAAAGATGAAAGTAGGAAAAATCGAGTGTTCATTATTATTTTACATCTGCAGTGGTTTAAAATCCCTCTTGTCTTGGATGTTTTGACCATGATATCCCGCACAAGCTAACTGGACTGCAGCTGCTCTGTAAAGAACATGCTGGTGTTTAGCTTAACTGAAATGACTAACAAAGCGTGCACTGGGCGAGTTTTATCTCAAAGTCCTTTCTTGTTAATATTGCGTGTGGCTCACAGCACTGAGAGGATGAAAGCTGCAGCGCTCTGACAGCAGATGTGACAAATATTCTTGCTTCCCTCAAAGGGTCATGTATAATTCCACAAGTGCCACGCAGCGTGAAGAAATACGAGCTGAGGAGGAAATGTAGAAATGTTTATTTCAGGAGTTTCATGGATCATTACTGCTGGATAAATGAAGAGGGAACAACGAGTACCTGCTCACGTCATGTGATATTATTTTTAGGGTTGTGAATCTTTTAGTATGTCAAAATCGATTCTTGATGCAGTACATTGGGGTGCTAATTTCTGGATCTACTCCACTTTGCTAAGAAAGGAGGTGTGGCAAATTATGGCATGGAAGCAGTTCTGGGTGATGGCGTGTGATGTGTACAGTGTTCCCGAATCACTGGAGTTTGAAAACCTCGCATATTTAATGAGTTGTGTCAAACTTTTCTGGGAGACTGTTGAATCTAAAGTGTGCCCCAAACGCTGATGTCACTGACTGAATTTTTTTGCAGCTTCATTTAAAGAGGTGGTATTATGCTCATTTTCAGTATCATAGTCCTATTTGTCTGGTTGTACCAGAATGTATGGTTTCATTTTCAAAAAACATCATATTTTTTGTCATACTGCACATTGCTGCAGCTCCTCTTTTCACCCTGTGAGTTGAAGACTTTATTTTAGCTGTGGAGTGATACATCTTTCCTACATACGAGGCGCATTTAACTTTCATCCCTGAGTCGTCACAGGCATGAAAGGGAAGCGGCTGGACTACAAACGAGCTGTTTTCAGTTCAGAGCAGAGTTTTCTGTGGAAGATGGGAACTCCCTATGGGCTGGAGTTTAGGCTTTTTAACTTTGCAAACCTATTATATGCACAAAAAATGTATATGACTCAATAAAGGAAAGGGGAGGCATAATACCACCTCTTTAAGATAGGCTTCCAACTCCAAGAGCTAATGGTAGCAGCGACAAGCTGTTTTATGGAAGCCTGAACATTGCACGGCGAGTCAACAACATAGATTAATTTTTTTAATCTCACTGTAATCTTGAAATTAATCTAGATTAATCTAGATTAAAATGGCTCATTTGAATCCTGCCGAAGGCATTCAGAATATGTGTGCAAACGGGTTTCAAGCCAGGTGGCGCATTAGACCAGGGGCTCATCTCCTGTTTCCAAAATGCATCACAAACTGCTTGAGAAAGCTGTTCTACTATGATAATTGGTGATGAAAATAAATCATGTTCAGTAAGATGTACTTGTGAAGCGTGTGATGTGCTTTGCGTTTAGGTGGTAGGCTACTTGAGACTGGAAGAACTCCTACAGTAAACTAATTCCGCATTGC
>JAPMOB010210738.1:0-10595 GCA_029875015.1 Lepomis gibbosus | reverse complement strand
TTCAGAGATGCTCTTCTGCACACCGTGGTGGTAACGAGTGGTTATTTGAGTTTCTGTTGCCTTTCTGTCTCTCTAACCAGTCTGACCTCTGACATCAACAAGAAATTTTCAGCAGCTCCCTGGATATTTTCTCTTTGTCGGACCGTTCTCCGTAAACCCCAGAGACGGTTGTGGTGAAAATCCCAGTACTCAGACCAGCCCGACTGGCACCAACAGCCACGTTCAAAGTCACTTAAATCCCCTTTCTTCCCCTTTCTGACGCTCGGTTTGAACTTCAGCTAGTTGTCTTGACCACGTCTACAAACCTAAATGCATGCTGCCGTGTGATTGGCTGATTAGCTATTTGCGTTAACAAGCTATTAAACAGGTGTACCTCGTCTTGGCGTCTCGTGTTGTTTTTCCTTTGACGCCTTTTGGAGGAGGGGTTTTGACTCGTTTGTGTAAAACGCGAGATTTATTACGTGGTCGACTTTCAACCGAAACTATAAACTTTTCCAATAATATGTTCACAATGTGGTCACTAATCTGTTTCAGTCCTCTCACTCAAACAAAAGAACTTCCCAAGTCGTTACCCAGAGACTCATGATACCTATGAATGACTAGGGGGAGCCGAGCTCGCCATTTTTCCCGCCTTTAGTTTAACATATATTTTAAAAGTCTAAGCTTCATGATCTCAAATTTCAATAGAAAGAATTAAAAACAAATCTCATTGTTACTTTCACATTTCTGACGGCTCCAACAGAACCTAATAATAAAGCGGCAGGTACATAGATATTATAACTTCTCTGTATTTGCAGCGCCTTTCTAAATGTAGGTGTTGGTGAATATTTTCTCTTCTTGCTTTTGCTTCCTGACAAAGTGGAGAAAATAAATCAAATGTAATGTTTCTGAAAAAAAAATCTATCCAATTAATTTATTTTAATTTGCATTTGAACAGGACGAGAGCTTTCAGGGGACTTCGGTGTTCGTCCAAAATAATTTAGTTTGTATATTTTCATTGGACCAATTACACACATGGAAGGTTCACACAGGCTTAAACCACTGACCTTGGTAAATACTCCAAAATATTATTCACCCTGCAGTAAGAATTTAAAACACCCTCAAGGTTTCAGTAATCCCAAAGTAAGATTAACTCAAAGGAAGAAAAGTCGGGACTGGTGTTTGCGGCGTATTTTCTGAGCAGGTGTAAAAAATTAAAAAAACCCCCAGACAAAGTGATTTTTAAAAAAGGGCAAATTTATTTAAAGCACTTACATAGAAAAATATGATTGATCTGAGTCAACAATAATAAATAGAGTGCCTGACTATCCCCAGGCCCTGTCGGTACAACAGTACAATCAATATCCAGTTTCACAATACAGCAAAGGCACTAGCATTTACCACAATCAACAACAAGTCAATGGAGGTGGCGTGGATGGCGGTGGGTAAAGGGGGGGGGGTTCACAGGGCTTTTCGTGTCACAGTTCACACTCATCACCGCAGTCGTCACGTACACCATCACTCATGATCCAACATCCTCGCCTGGCGCTCAGTACCTCGCTCCTAATTCTGCCGTATTCTCTAGATCTGAATAAATTCTTCTCTATTTGTTTCTTAACAAAATAAAAACATTATTTTTTAACACAAACGATGTCACACCCCCAATCTTTGTTACTTGAGCCAGAGATGGAGCTAAAGAAAAAAAGCTTCAGGAAAGGACGTCAAAAACATTCTGAGCATCCTCTGGGGAGCTCGAATCTGGCCAATAACAGTCCAAATAGTTTTGTCTGGGACCGAAGTTTTGGTCCGTCACGTTTCCAGATAATTCTCTCTAAATACAGTGGCGATATCAGTTTTCTCACGCCGGTTGGACGGACCAAACTAGCACCGCCATCCTCCAAAATAAAAAGCATTTAAACAGTGAAATTAGGAAGGTTAAAGTCCAACTGAAAGACTCGTTTTGCTTTCGATTTTTTTGACGTGTGGTTTAAAGGCGGTGCCTCGTTGTCTTGTCTCCATTGGTTAGCAACATCAACTGCTAGCTTCCTAGCTAATGTCACCTTTTTTACCCAGGCGCATGCTCTTTCTTTCACCGTTAGCTTGTTGGACGGGCTGCAAGCAAACGTCCACCAGGGAAAGATGCACTTGTTGGCTACATACTGAGAAGTCGAAGGCAGCTGGACTCGCTGTAGACTCCTGAAGACATTTTAACTCGTTCTTCAGTCCTGACAGACGAGTGAATCTACAGCGAGTCCGGTTGCCTTTGCACCTGCAGATATCCTACGATAACTAAGAATCTTCAGATGACATTTCTAATTAGCTGTGAGCATTAAAGTTCATTCCTGACCTCTGAACTTATTTTTAGAGCTTTCAAGCGCATCTCAGTCTCTGCCAGTCTCTGCATCCTCGAGAGGGGACTGTTGAGTTTTGGTCTACGACATTTGGACAAAACTGCTTCTCAGTAAAAGCAGCTTGGATGTGGAATTTACCAAAGAGTGTCGGAGAAGGCAGGACTTTAAAACATATATGGTTGAAGGAGAATCGGCTCAATATTTATACCGCGTGCCTGGTTAATTTCTTGTACTGACAGTTTTGTTACTTCCTGCATTGGGATTGCTGATGTGTTTTAGTAATGATTTTTATTGTCTTGCCCAGGGACTGCAGATGGGAATTAGCTGATAGTACATATATTGTCTGTGTTAAATAAACTGCAGAATGGCCCTTTGCTCATGTACTATACCAGATTTTGTCAGGTTATTTAGTGATTTACTGTAGTGTAAACATCTTAAGAATCGTATGCAAATTCAGACATTTTCAGTGAAGGTAACTTCTTGTGTTAGCAAAAAGGACCCTGCGACAGTCAGAGCCAGTCCAAATAGACTGAGTATAATTGGTAATTACAGTGATGAAGGTCGGGGCCTTAGATTCTAGGAACCAAGACGACCTGTGATTAAATGTAATTTGCTAAAGTAGCATTTATGTAAATCTCAAAGGATTCTCATACTTTCAATAATAAATACATGAGACATCACTGTAAAAAAAGGTATGAATTTTGTATTTCAGTTGGACTTTACACACAAAAACAGGGTTGTGGTTCAGTAGGTGGCACATATATCCAGTGAATCAGACACATTATAGATGTAATGGAAGAAATATAAGTAAATAGAAAAGCTCCTGGCCTTCATCGAACTGCAGCAGTTTCACTTCAGAGCTAATAGCGTCATTAATAACGGCTCGCTGCACGGCCTCAGTGTTGGTCCCAATCACGAACGATGTTTAATCTGTTAAAGAGTTTTGCTTCTTTCAGAGGGGTGAATGATGTGTAAAGAACACGTAGTGCAACTCTTTACATGCAAGCAAATCTATGATCAAGACAAAAGCGAGAATGACACAGCTGGATCAGACACTCAGACACAAAGCACATCCCTGAAGCTCACAGAAACGCTGAAATAATGCGACAGGGACGAGATGGATTGGTTTTAAAGAAAATATAGAAAGGAAATATAAACTGATTCTCATGTAAAGTCTTAATCAAAACATTGTAAATGCCAATGTTAAATATTCATTGGTTCAGATTTACACTGGAAAAGAAAGAAATTAAAACATTGGATATCTCAGTAAATACCATGGAACGTGATAAGGCTTTAAATCTTCTCCAGTTCGACTGGCCTCCGTTCAAATATAGTCTCCTTTTTTAAATCTGTCCCCCGAGATGACACATGTTCCCGTCGTGTCCAGATGTCCTCGTGAACAAACTTTGTCTTCTGGAAAAAGCCCTGATTGTCAGAACAAATTGTAAGAATATGGTTATTTCCCCGCCTTAAAGCTAGTCCCATCAGTATCCACACTCGTCCACCGCCTCTGTGAGCCGAGTCAATCCTGCGTTTAGCAAATCCGCCTCTGCGTCTCGTCCAGCTTGAGGTGGAGTCGTCTGGAGAATTAATGCACAGGGTTCGAGAACGTTTCGAAAGGGCTGTAAAGCTTTACCGTCATTCTTTACGCACCGCGGCGCAGTCAGTAGATGTCCGAGCTCGCGGGGGGGCCTCGTCGCTCAGGAGCTCGAAAGCTGGCGGACCTACTGGCTCTCAGCGGTTCTGGGTTTTTAGATGTTCCTCTGCGCAGTGAGGTACTTGAGAGCGGCAGAGCCGTACTTCCTGGACAGGTCCTGGTGGAACTCGTCCTTCAGGGTGTTCAGACAGTTGCGGTAGCTGGAACTGGAGCGGAACTTGGAGATGTCGAAGCTGGGCGCGTGCGGCATGTGGATCATGAAAGCGTTGGGGAGGACCATCAGGTCGTACTCCTGAGAAAAAGAAAACGCGTTGAGGCAACAGAACATTCCCTCCTTCACATCGAGCTCCCCTCCCCTCTGCAGACAAACCTGTGCATCCAGCTCCATGATGTGGGACACCTTGTTCCAGCCGAAGCCCACGAAGCGCTGGTCGTACTCTGGACAGTCCCGTCTCACCACAACGTACGGTTCAAAGTCCGGCTCCCACTCCACTTTATACGGGGTGGTGGCTGTTCGCCATTCGGCATAGTTGGTAGGAGCGTGACCTTTGGGCCACACGTGATACCTGGAGAGGCAGGAAGGGAAGGACACGGTAAAAAAAATAAAATGACGATCGTACCCAGAGCTTCCATGTTATGCATCTACATGTTCCCTCCTCCCCCCCAGGTACCTGAAGGTGTAGAGGGTCCCCATGTCCAGCATGGAGAGCAGCTCAGCTTTGGATTTGGGGAAGGACAGACGGTACCGAAGCGTCTCGAAAGCTGGAACCACCAGAGCCTTCTTGGTGTGAGCCATGTCCAGCTGCACCACAGACCTCCTGCAAGGAGGAAACATGACGGGTGAGCGAGTAGCAGTAGGCGTAAAGAGCAGGAGTAGTTTTGGTGGCAGCAGCTGGTCTTACCTGAGGTAATCGTAGAGACCGTACATGGGCAGGAAGTCCACGTCGGTCAGGAACACGTAGGGCGTGTTGGCGTTCTTCAGGGCCACGTTCCTCACCAGGTTGACGGGGTAGAACTGGCCCTCCTTGTAGACGATGTGGTAGCCTACGTTCTTGCGGTTCTTGAGGACCTCAGAGGCCTGAGCGTAGCGTAGGAACTGCTGGGCCTCGGCGTCGGACATGTAGAGCGCCAGGCTGATGGGGCCCTCCCAGTGCTTACAGATGGCCTCCAGCATCTGCAGCCTGCGGGGGGGTCGGGGCACAAATGGGTTTCAGTTTGCTGCGATATCAAACTGGTGAAAGCAGCAATTGTGTTGCACGGTCCATTAAGTAGGTGACCTGGAGCTTTCGATCATGTTGCATGAACATCAGCAGCCCAAGGTGTTGTGGATTTGTTAGCTTTTCATTTTTTAAAGTTTCATTTTTTTATTTAAAAACAAATACACTAGCAGTCAAAAGTTTTAGAACCGCCCCATTTTTCTAGATGGTATCACAATAGTTAAAGTCCAGTGAAAAACAACGTTTACGTCAGCAAAACAGACATATTCCGCTGCAGAATGACTTTAAGTTAACTCATTACTTGATCTCTGAAAACTAACAATTTCTCAGTTTCTAAACTTTACCTTCTTTGGTTATTCTGCAGTGAAATAATACGCAGGAAGATTTTCATACCGCTTATCTGAGTAATGTTTAAACACTAACTTAAAACGAGAGACGGCTGTATGTGTGTCGCATTGAACATTATAGCGTAGCGTTGCCATGACAGCCAGCTACGTTGAGGGGTACGATCTCTGGGTACTATCTGCAATGGAAAACGGAGGAGGGCGGGCCAAAGTCGAATCGAGGCGAGTTGAGCCGCTGCTGGTAACGATAAAACGGCATATTTAAAAGGCATGCGTTGGTTGGTGTACCTGTCCATGGAGAGCTGGGCCACCAGTGTGACGTCAGTGTCGTCCTCGGTGGGCGTGTACTCGTACTGCAGGAAGTACAGGTGCACTCTATGAACGGTGAGTCGCTCCCGACGGAAGTCGTAACACTGATCGTCCTCGTCCAGCTCCTCCAGGGCGGCCTGCAGCTGAGGAGACACAACGCTGCTCAACGCTCCGAAGAATTCTTTCAAAAGTGCAAACATCCAAATGGAGTTTTTTTTTTAATCTTTAGCAGGTCATTTTCTGTTCCTTCCCTTTAGGACAGGACAATGCTCATTAAAGTTTCTCCTCAGTTTTGGCTCCTTTTTTGTGTTTCTGCCAGAAAAACTAGACCATAAACGCACCACGAGCAATTATACCGGTTAAATGAGTTTGGACTGTAATCAAGATTTAGCTGTGTTATTATGGCAGCCACACTTTAACTGTACAGAAAAATCTTACTGATATCCTGCCAAATAATATATTTTGGATACTGGTTGTTGCTCTCAAAACTCCATATTGGCTCAGCCTCAAAAAGCAGATCAGTCCGTCTTTATTTCAGACACCCTAAAGTGCCATGATAAGGTCCAGAAACGTGTGGGTCGCTCTGCGGGTGTCTCACCTGGACGCTCTCTGGACTGGCCTGACTCGGGCAGCCGAACAGCTCTCGTCTCAGCAGGTTTCCGTCGTACTCCAGGAAGGTCAGGTAGAGGTTCCTGAAGAACTCCACGTGTTTGTTCTTCACGCGGAGCTTCTTCGGGGAGTTCCAGTGGATCACCTGAAACAAAGCGGGAAGGTTACTCGGTTCATTTACTGCACTTGGATTCAGAGGGAAATGTTGTGCCTTTAACTGGCACTTCTTCTCAGATGGAGTTGGAGGCCATCAAGGAATTAGAGGCAGCTCATCTAATTAAATAAACTCCTTTTATTTTAGTTGGTCCCTCGTGTGTTTCCCTTATTTGCTCTATGGTCTCTGGGCTGCTAATTCTAGATGATTCTTCACCGGTAGAAATGACTGTGGCTGCCTGGTGGTCACAGACACTTTGTGTTTAAAAGTGGTGGGGACATTTAAGGGCTCAGATTAAGGTCACACAACACTAGAGGAGATGAGACAATGCAGAATATTTGGGTCACAAAAAACAAAACAGATTTTAATACTATTTAAAAGAAATTGAAGTATATGGTTAAAGGGTCTGCAGGTCCTCCCTTAAAAGATTTTTAGCGTTAAACATTTCTGGAGACATGTACTGCACCAGTTTATGGTGGAAATGTCTATTTATATAGAGGTGAACGAAACAAAATTCAGGTGGCAGGTGAGAATTTTGGAACCAGTAAATCATTATATATTTTTTAAGCTTCAGCAAATTTTTTTTTGGACAACACAGATCTGTTTTTTCTATACTGAACAAAATAATAAATGCAACACACTTTTGTTTTTGCCCTCAAAGATCTAAGACTTGTTCCCAAATCTGTCAAAATCTGTGTCAGTGAGCACTTCTCCTTTGCAGAGATAATCCATCCACCTCACAGATGTGGCATATCAAGATGCTGATCAGACAGCATGGGGATTGCACAGGTGGTCCTTAGGCTGGCCACAATAAAAGGCCAAAAAACCTCTCATAGCACTTAAACCTGTTATTTACCATTTCTATTTTCAGAACATTTTTAACAAATGCTTTCAAAAAGCGATGCGACATGTCCCCAGTGTAAATGACACCTAAGGTCACAGCTGCTAAAAGAAATTCTCACACATCGGACAAATGAGACCATTTATAGAAAACATGGGGCCAGTCAGGAAACTCTTGACGTTTGGATTTGCTTGTTGTAAACTGAAATTAAAGTAAATTATTTTTAAAAATAACAAATAGACCTGTTTTTGCTAAAAATCCTGACGCCTTTGATTTGCAGCTCCTCGTCTGACATTTACTTCCTGTTTCAGGTCGTGTGTGAGAGCGAGCGTACCTTGAGGTCGGACACCTCGGTGTAGCACTGCTCGGAGCGAGTGTGATCCGACAGCTGGACGTTCCAGAAGCAGGGCAGCTGGTGCACCAGGACCGGGTTCTGCTTTATGAAGGCGTTGAAGATGTCCTGTTCACAGCGGACAGACAACAACAGCGTTAACAACAAATCTCAGCAGCAGCTCTTCTGGTTCTACAGAGTTCTGTATCCTACTGCAGTTCTGTCTCGGACACACAGATAATCGCGGCCGTCTACGGAATCAGATTTGTGCAAGTTTAGTCAAACAAAACTTCTTAAAAATCAAATAAAACCAAAAAATTTGAAGAAAGTTAAACTAACTTTGTTTGCAGCTCCCTCTGCTGCTTTCTCACTGAGCAGGACTTTGGCTGGTTTGAAGATTAATAAGTATTGATCATATGTTGTCTGAGCTGCAGCCTACTCGCTGTTTTGTTTGACGTGCAAGATGTTTTATTTGCCTAAATTGGCACAAATCTGACTCCGTAGCCATTTGTCAGGGTGGAGGAAACAGGAAGGCGTTCCTGAAAGCGAGAGTCTCCCCGGTGAAAATGCAGCAGCTCGTCTCTTCAAGGCACCGCAGACTGTTATCCCAGCTTTGATTTTACCATCTGTAGGACCGCTAACCAAGGCTCCCTGTGTTCTGGATCAATGACTGTAAATAGCTTAAAAGCAGTGAGCTGGGATGAAGCGGCGCAGATCAAAGAACAATCATATTTCATACCGTCCATTCGAGATGAGGCTAATGCATCCGACCTTTCTGAACTGTAATACAAAGTTCATGGAAGGATACGCCACCTTAACTGGAGGGTAATCCAACCCCAATGCTTTTTTGGTACTAACCAAAATTAGGTCTGTGCCATTGATTATCAGAAACAGTCGGATTGAATGTCTGATTTTGTTCTCTTGTTGACTCATTCTTTCACATTGGTTCTCAACTGCTCTTCTGCTGAAAACCAAACTTGACCTTGGAAATCACGGTTTCAGAAAACATTCTTAGTAAAACTGAATTAGATTGGTTGAAAAGCTCTGGAAAAAGCAGTCACTTTTACCTTTAAAAAAAAAAACTGTTATTTTCTATTTAACCTGGCTAAGACTCACCTTTTTAGGTTTTTTCAGATTCGAGACTCCGTCAGGAAAACTTATTTACATTTCCCCAAGACTCCCGCCCCAAAATGCCCCTTGATACTATTCTAGAAATGAATGTCAATAGTGAGCGAGCTGCACTCCATGAGCTCATTACTGGACTCTCTCCCCCTTCTGTTAAAGCCACAAGCCAAAACTGGGAGGATGATTTGGATCAAAAGTTCAAAGATGAGGAATGGAAAGAAGTTCTAAGTAGGATTCATTTCTCTTCTATACATTATATCCTCATATAGTTCAAATTTGTACTTTGTGTTTATTGCACTAAGGTCAGACTAGCAAAGGTTAAACCAGATATGGACCCTGCTTGTGTTTAACCGCTGCCCTTCCTCTGGCGCCACCAGGCCTGAGTGTCCACTTGTACACGAGATAAATCAAAAATCTTTCAGACAGCTGCCTTTAAATTTCCTCTTGCCCCTTCTCGGAGCAGATAAGTTGACATGACAACCGGATCAGCAGACACAAACATATATGACAGTGTTCTCAGCGGGTTGGAGATATCCCTGACCTGATCAGCCAGCGACGTACTGAGCATGCTCATTAGCTCCCTCTCCGCCGTCAGCCGCCACATCTGCTCCCAACTGATTCGCCGCAGTCGCTCCAAGTAGAGAAGAATGACGCCTGTGGGGAATAATTCACAAGCATGACTTCAGCTTCGCCTGAGCCGCCTCGTCTGCAGACAACAGTTCGCTTCAAATGAGTCTGTATTTGTGGCTCCAGGTGAGATGATTCAGCTGTCCAAAGATCTCAAACTACTTCAGACAGCCGTCCTGAGACACTGCAGCCAGTCTGCAAACTCCTGCGAGGTCACGCCAGGTTCTGTCTCTTTATAAAAACAACTCGGCAGGTTCAGTGAGTCCAGAAAAGAAACAGCCGTTACCTGTGTTGAAGCCTCGTCCAAGCGCCGGCCAGGGTTTGTGGTTCTTCCACAAGTTCCCCAGGTACCAGTCGCTCTGGTTCTCCACCAGGCCTATCACCTGTTTATCTGCACACAAAATAATCAGTCATCAATAATGAGCCTCGGTGTCACAATACTATTCTGAAAGAGCGGAGCGGCAGCACAAAGAAGTCCAGTTTAACAGATTAATAAAAAGACTGCTTTCAGAGTCAGTTTTGTTATTTTACTTAATATTTATCTGATGTGTTGCCTATTTGCATGATAGTAAAGTTATTTATTCATTTGTAGATATCACCCTTTGCAGGCTTTTATAACCTGACGACATGGGCACATAACAACCCCAAAATCTGATGGTGTTTGATAGGTGGTGCTACAGCAACGCCATCAGTTTCAATGAGCCGCACCTTTTGTACCAGGGGCGGCTTGTTCATTAGGGGGACCGGGCGACGCACCGCCAAGCCGGGAAAGGCAGGGGATATTTTTCTACCACACTGTTAGTTAATCTGAATATCGCTGTCCAATCAGCGTGAAGTCGTGTTCCGTGGAGTCCCGCCTCTTTTGTTGCGATTTCAGCCTGGTTGTAAATCAGATCTCTCTCATAGACTTTCATGTAAAGGCAGTTTTTTTTTCTCTACGGGTTCCTGGAGGGCTCACGCTAACGTGTTTACGCCCAGCAGCAGAGCTTCTGCCGCCTGAAAACGCCTCGGCGTCCTCCAGCTTGTTGCTCTCACTACGAGCAGCTGCTGC
>JAPMOB010210736.1:5380-22557 GCA_029875015.1 Lepomis gibbosus | reverse complement strand
TGTGTGTGTGTGTGTGTGTGTGTGTGTGTGTGTGTGTGTGTGTGTGTGTGTGTGTGTGTGTGTGTGTGTGTGTGCGCATTGGTCTTACCTTGTACTGCTAGGCCAGCTAGTCTGATCCCCTGCTCTACTGTGCAGTGGAGACGTCCATCCAACACCTCCTTTTTTACCTGCAGGTAATACTGATACCTAGAAAGAAAGACAGAAAGAAATTCAGATGAGATGCTGTAGACTCCTATTAAAGTGTGACACTAGTGTTTTACTTTGGCAGCGTTTTCAACCACGCTAGCAGGCAGCAGGTAGCAGGCTCTGAAGATGCCAATATCAGTCCACCACTCTGGTCCAGACTAATGGCTTTGGTGATTCCCAGACTTTTCATCTAGCGGTTGACATTTTAATTTCTTAGTGAAATTTCTGTTTTTGTTTATTATAATTAGCAATGGTTAGCACGCTAACACAAAAACTAAAACAATGAAGGGGTAAAGTGAAGGTATTATTTTTTATTATAGGTTATATACATAATTTTTTATTATCATACATATTACACATCAGTATGTTAGCACGGTGAGTGTTACAGTGAACATGTTAGCACACTGACGTTAGCATTTATCACAATGCAGTGCTGCGCCTAAATACAGGCTCACAGATCTGCTAGCATGTCTGTAGACTCTTGTTCAGACTGCATACCACAGCCTTTCTACCAGCTAAACTGCACAAAAAAACTGACTATGTGGGTGGCAGGATATGCACTCTTATTAGATTTCAGAAACTCACCAGAATTTGTTTGGTGGTTGATGTTATTTTTCCAGCTAGCCACACTGTCTCTGAACACCACTTATATACAATCGAGTTGGAAAATATGATGGGTTTCATTTCAACACATTTATCCAAAGAAAGTAGGAAGAGCTGAGCTCACAGCATTGCACATTAGCAACCAGAGGATTGCAAACATCCACTGAGACGCCACATAGAGACATACTTTTCTGCTTCTGGTTTGTGCAACAGAAAGTATGCGTCAAGACAGTATTGGCAAAAGCATTAGCCGGTCAAAACAATGCCAGAGAAGCCTGTTGCAGAATCCAAGTGAGGAATGAGTGAATAACCTCTATTTGAAATACCAGTGACTCATTTCTGACTTGTGAGGAATGCCAAATATAAACCAGTGGGGACTAAACAAAATGAATTTAATGATCTGTACATTTTTAGCTAATGGAAATCATGTTACATGGAGCTGAGTTAAATCTTAGGACCAACACAAGCTGCACAAAACAAGACAATTATTATTGCTGTGTGAATGTGAGGCAAATTGGGGACTGTGGTTTTGGGCAGTGGTGGCTCTGTAAGTGTAAGCTGATACGATGACACTGTTGAGATTGTTGATCCCACTTGCAGCCTTCACATATCGTGGTAAAAGTCCCATAACCAAGAGGCTGAAATACACTGAGCTCCTTAAGTTCCTGAACTGCTTTTGTCCGCTTTTAGCTGTGGTCCAACTGGATGTTTGTCTTTTGAAGAATGGAGTGGCCACACAGGAGGAAAGACAGGACTGTCAGGGTGACCGGGCTCAGCTGCATAAAAACTTGCACACCGTTTCCTGTTTGTTGTCATGGTGACCACAGGCAAGAGTCTTTCCAATGTGGGCTGTGAGACACCTTTTCTGACATCCGCGCACACACACACACACACACACACAGTCAGAAAGAGCTCCGTGTTGAAGCGTACATCAGAAAGTCCAAGCCAGAGTACACAAAACGTGGAAACCACTGAGCTATACATGCTTAGTCATTCACCCAGCCTTCCGCTCTCTCACACTCAAACACACACATAATTGGTGGTTGATTCCCCAATTTCTAAATGTCCTTTCCTCCTTGTTCCTTCATTAGCACCCTCTGTACCCTGTGTACTGAATATACACTCACAGTTTCAGAGTTTAATGCCTTCCTTTACCTCCCTACATACTTCATGCTCATATTCTTCTTCACATTCTCCGCCCCCCTTCCTCCACTTCTTCTTTTCTTTTTTGAGCTCCACTCAGCATACTCCCGGGCCTATAATCTGACCCTGCCCTCCTCCCTCACCCTGTCATTACACCCGTTGGCTAAGCTGCCATTCCGTTCCCGTGGCAACCCTCTAATTAGCCATCCCTAACCGCCGCGGCTGCAGCAGGGGGAGGGGAGGAGCTTGATGCGGTGTGGTGGGGGGGGGGGGCTTGCGGGACACAAAACCCTTCAAATGATTGTGGACTTTGTTTTAACAAACCCTCCATGTTTTCCCAGCGCTCTCTGTATGGGGTCTGGGGAAATGTTGAGGTTGACAGTGGTTGATTCTCATTCTGAGGTTCAATGATAACAACATGATGGTGTTTATACACATGCGAGGCCAGCGGTTGAGAGGCGGACGGTAAACTGTTGAAATAACTATAACAAGTAAAAGCGTGAGAGTGACAAAACAGCCACAAAGCATCTTATAGAACAGTGGTTCCCAACGTTTTAGTTATTTGACCCTTAAAACAAACCTTTGTCTGCTTGTGAACCCTGTACAGAAGTGGCATATGTTTACAGGCTGTGACCAGTTCAGAAAAAGGCCGACTGAAAAAAAGGATTTTTTTCATTTGAATCATTTAGGCCACAGGAGGTAAAATATCCAGTAATTCACAAGAAAAAAACACAAAAATTAGAAAAAGTCTCTAAAAATAAACCCACTGAACACATATATCTGTACAGTAGTGTACTAGAACTAGGTATTATGACCTAAAACCTATATGAAGACAAATGACAGGATCAAGTACTTAAGTATCACAGTTCCTTACAAACTCTAAGTTGCAACGAACTACAAGGTTTTGATTGATAGTCTTAAAGATTTCATCAAGTCTTGAAGAGCAGTCCCCTTTATCTTAAATATGTTATGATAAAGGGTGATAAATATAATGTTCATGCAGTTAGTCACCTGGTTTAGATATTTGTTCATGTTTATTGAAAACTTGAACATATTGTATATATTAAGTAAAGCATTGTTCCAGCTCTTGACATTTCTGCAAGCTGTGGGATTTTTCAACATTACTATTAAGCAGCTAATGCTCCAGTTTACTGGCAAGATAAATAATGAACATTTTTCTCTGTGTATTTCCTTGCTCATTTCGGCTCACTTCTTCCTCACTTTGTTCTTGATAATTACAGTACAACCACTTAAATATACAGAGCTGTTGGCTGAACTGTCAGTTTGTAGACATTTAAACACAATATGAGTAAATGGGTTTTCCTTAGGCCATTAGGAGATTCATAATCTTGGTTTAAAATGTTTTTTGTTTATTGGCCATTAGTGCACATTTAAGTCAACTATAAGTTCAAGTAATTTATGAGGCTTAAAACACTGACAAGCATCTGGAAAATGTTTGTGCATGGAATTATCTGACAGGGTTTACTGTCTTGTTGAAACTAAATTGAGTTATTTAATAACAAGCCTTTGTAAATTTAGCAAAAAAACACTGGAAGTTACATTTAAAAATACACAACTTTTCAGGAACAGTTTCCCCACCACTATGGCTGATCTACAGAACACAATGTGAATGTCAGACATATTGCTATAAGTAATTTTTCAGTGCTGTCAGTACAACAGATGAAATTCCATTTGCCTTTAATGTACTGGGATTGGAGCAAAAATCTCAGACGCACATCTCAAAAAACCTGGATGACTAAAAAAAAAAACATTTGCATGGCCAGATACCAAGTGAGAAAACACGTTTATGTCATTTGGAATAACGTATCATTTAAATGGAGAGTCTTGATACCCTTTTCAAGACTCTCCATTTAAATGATAAATGATAAAATCATAGATTGAATTTTACATGAAGAAATACACAAAAAACATTTGTTTCACATCTTACAGCGTAATCATGTTCAGGCCACATGAACATTACTCGTTAGCCTACACATACGTATCCACAAAGACGTCATTATGGCAGCACACACCTGGCGTGTATGTCTGAATGACATCACCAAGCTGTAATAACAGGTGAATATACATACACAGACATGAGGTAGGGGTTTCCTTACTAAGAGTTACTTGTGACTTCCACCATGGCAGAGTGCTCTGCTGGCACTCCAGGCAGCCGCACAGGCACAAAGAGCCCTTTATATACCCACGCATGTTCAAGCCCTGCTGAAGACATGCTGCCAGATGTCCAAGCGGCCCGGACAACAAGCCTGCGAGCATATGTGCATGCATGCATGAATGTGTGTACATATGCCTCCACCTCTGCAGTGGTATGACCCTGACCACCCCCTCAACCCTGGATGGGTCCAGACTGCTTGTGTGGGAGGCAGGAGGATTTCACTTTGAAATGTGTTGAATCAGCAAGGGGCACAACAGAGTACAGCTGTATCTGTGTGTGTGTGCGTGTGCGTGTGTCTGTGTGTGTGTGTGTGTTAGTGATAACTAGCTGAACAAAGCTGGGATTTCAAGGCTCTTGGTGCTGTTAGCCTTGGGGGCTGCTGAGGCCAGCTGGCCTCGCTCCGGTCAACAGCTCTCTGTTTGAGATTCTCACTTTCTCTCTCTGGGCCACTTTTCCCCTCCGTCATATCAGCGCGAACAGAAGGCGTCAACCACACACACCTTCTGCAAGATGTGTGTGTAGTAAAATGGGTAAAAATCCAAAGATTTTCAGAAAGGAAACAGAAAGAGGTGGTCCAGGATATCTAGTTACAAATGGGTAATATACAAGACGTAGTATGGGATTAGTACAAAAAGCAAATAAAACAGTAGTCCCACGCACCAAAACATCCCAAACAGTTTGGTTATGACCAGTGTGAGTAATGTGAGTATTACGCTGATTTATATGTTTACATGGGTGGCCTAAGGGACCATTCTGGCTGAAAATGCACAACTACAAACCTTATCTTTGCTACTTTGGTTTATCCTTCTGGCCATCTTCGTGTGAATACTGCTACAAACCCAAGCTATGAGGTGTTGTCTTTTATTAGCTTCAGCACTGTGGAGCATGTACAAATCTGTCTTTGCAGAGAAACAAAACGCCACGGCAAGCACAGAAAGTTTGTTTGTATTTTAGAGACTCTCTGGAGAAACGAGAAACAAGGGCAGAAAAAGAGCAAAGTATCTTGACAGCAAAAATATGTTTTACATGAGTTTTCACCCAATAGGATTGAGACATGTGTTGCAATACATGATTAAGAACTCTAAAGTGTTTTAAGTTTTTACAATTACTTTATCTGACTATATATGGAGATCTCCACTTAGCGTATCTCACAGCAATTACTGCGACTATGAGCACAATTACATTAACATAACAGAGAGCAGTGTTTACATGGGCTCCAACTTTCTTGCATTACTGCCTTAATTGCTTGATAACTGGATTATTGGTGTGAATATGTAGCCGGTGTGCACGCTCACACACACAGACACACACATAAACATACTTTAGTCTCCTGCTCTGGGTAATTTTCACAGCTGCATGGAGGGAGGAAGAGAGGGAAGAAGAAACAGATGAATGGATGGACTGGAAGAGAGGGAGATCTCGTATCAGGTTACACATCAGTCAAACACTGAACTTCAAAAGACCTGACCACATTATAAAACTCACATTACTTTGTCAGTAAATCTCATTTACTCCAAGGAGGCAGTCAACACTCTGTAGATTCTCTGTTTCTGGTTTCTGTCAACATGTTACAATGAATTTGTTTATAAAACCTTGTAATCTGTAATTCTCTTCTGACAAGCTAATTCCTGTTAAAATGAACAGAATGTACATTTTAAACCAATAACCTACATCTCAGTTGGTAACAAATTTAACTACATATGTTTTAAGTTCATAAAGTGGGATGTGACTTTTTTATTCTAAAAGTAACTATCCTCCAAAAAGGGTTTTGTGACAGTAAATCAGAGCACCAATGACCCAAAAACCTAATCTACTCACTCCTACTCTGTTTTTTCGACACATGCACAAACATACTTTTTTATGTGAACACATAAATAAGTGTACGTTCCAGCAAAAACACATGTGGGCAGCGAGCTAAACACACATAAACAAGGTACAAGTCTTGCTGCTAAATTTCTCTGTCCTCACTTGTCTTCCTCTTTGTCCTTCTTTGTCCAAATTCTTCCCTCCCCTCACCTTTTTCAGACCAGGTGTGAAGAAAAAAAACAAAAATCGCCATCTATGGAGCTCACCAAAAATAACAGTCAACAGTTAAGTCAATAAATTATCTACATTTTTAAAAAAGGGCTGCCAGTTGTAACTGTTATCATCCTCAAAGGAAAGTAATGACACTATAAGAGCAAACCATGCTTTTAAAAACTTGGTAAACCCTTGATTAGGGCTGGGTAGTAACATGGAAAAAAAGTGTTTTGAACTTCATCAAAAAAGTTGTGAAGATTGTTTTCAACTTCATGCGAGAGAAAAAAAGGGACGGGGCTTTTAGAAAAGCTTGCCTCAGGGAACGTGTATGTTCTTACAATGTGGTGTATTGTGACTAACTCTTCTGACAGGGCTGCAGCTGGCTTCTGAGAGGATTCTTGGGGGAGTGTGCGAGGTGTGTGAGGTGAGAGAGTGTGAGTGTGTGTGCGTGTGTTTTGTAAACCAGACATCCCCCACCCCCTTTACCCCCAGCACTTCTGCTGAGAGGAATGTGTGGTCCGCCTCCTACGCTGGACGGCTGTGCCAACATTCCTGACTAACAGAAAAGGAGAAAGAGGGGAAGAGAAAAAAAAGGAGGACTAGGGGCCAAGAGAAAGAGATTAAAAATGTGGGACTAGAGTGATGTGGAGATCTGCTCATGATAAAAAAATAAAGGAGTAGTGGTGACACTATGTACAGGAATTGTAAGAGAAAGAGAGGGGGCTTGAGTAAAAAAGGCGACCATTGTTCCCTAAATTGCCCCTAAGGCCCCATCATAACCCCTTCAACCACATAACCCCTATACACACACACACACACACACATACACACACAAAAACCTGCAGGGGTTTTCTGGAATACCATCCCTTTACCAGAGCAGATCCTGGCTTCTGTATAATGAACCTGACACACACACTATGGTCTCGCTCCATCACTCACACATTGAGTGTGTATCAGGCCCTGATACACAATGATTTCAATATTTTTAAGTCCTGCCCCACAAACATACTGAGGAAATTCAACTGTATCAATGATTCACATATACTCACAACTTAAAACTAACTCTAGCATGAAAACGTCAGGCTGTGATCTGCAATCGACCTTTCCCACATTCAGCAAAGCAGAAGCCGCAAATTCACCAGCTCCGTGCGAGGCAGACCTGCGGAGTGCGTCTCTGTGTGTGTCAGTGTGAGAAGGAATGTGACATGTCGGACTGTCCACTACATACTGACCCCTGGATGCCCTTTTCACAGCTAGCTAACGCACTCATTCACACCGTCTCTCATGCGCATATACATACAAACACACGTCCTGTGGTACTAAATGACATCAACCTCGTGTATGTTAATCTCATCCGTGCTAGTTAGCTAAGTTGGGTGATGACAGCCCCGCACTTGAATCTGCCCACTAAGTCAAGACACACATGTGGAGATGCATTCACATACTTTGGAGCTGTCCACTTTTGATCGGACCACCCAAGGTACGTGTTAATGCCTAAACAGCCTCTCTGATCAGCCGTCTGCACAAACAGCCATCAGTGGGCACATCTCTGAACAAATCAGAAATGTGGCCAGGGATTCAGACATACACACACTTTAGGTTGTGTTTATACCTCACTGTTCAATGATAATATGCATATGATGTTTGAAAATGTCCACCTCCGTGGACACTTTAGGCCAATTCTGTTCTATTTCTACTAAAAACACAGGAAATATCAAAAAAATGAACAAACTGTTTCCTTTCCATGCTGGCTACATGGAACATGTATGGGTACATTTACACTATTCAACATTACACACATGAAAGTAAAATAATAAGCAAGGCAGAGAGCCGCCACATCGTCAACAGACCAGTTTACTAATGTTACGAGTTCAAGTTTATAGAGGAGCACAGATGACGTAGACTGTTTTTGATGTTCAGTAAGTCACATGGAAAAAGTCAATGTTCTGCTGACTGTTTACAACAAAGAAAATTAGGACACAGCACCCTTGTTGTTGCTGTGAATATATGGGGAATATAAATTTTAAGTGTCTAAGTGTATAGAAATTAACAGCATGGAGCATACCGGGTTTGTGAGTGTCTGACAGTTGGACATATTATAAGTGGTGTTTGGAGACTGTTTACCTGGTGGCTTCTTGCTCCAGCCGGGAAACACTGGGCACGTAGAACATAACTCCAAAGAAGAGCAGTGGCTCATTGCCAAACTTGTCCAGCTGCTTCTTGAGGGGTTTCTCCAGCTCCACCCAGCGATGGGCCGGGGCTTGGTTCTTTCCTTGAAACCACAGCCCGAAGTAATGGGTCTGGATCCGGGGAGAGACAAAGAGAGGGTCAGTGTGCCGCACAAGGTTGAGGGAAGAAGATGGAGGGAAAGGAAACAAGACAAGAAAGAAAGGAAATAAGGGAGTAGAGGTGGGATGAGGTACAAGCCAATTAATGTATGTAAGACAGCCGGAAGAAATGACTTTAGAGAGACCAGAGGGAGACGGCGGAAATGGCAGTAAATGGAAGAGACAAAGTATTGGGATGGGAAATAGGGGTTTGTAGGGATGGAGAGGACTGGGTTAAGGGGGGGATAGGAAATTAGTTGAGAAATACACTAGGGACAACAAAGCACAGCAGAGAGGAGATTAATAAGCAGCTGAAATACAACAAGCACATATCTCTCTTTCAAATCTGATCAAACCTTTGACGTCAGCAGCGTAACTCTATTAAAAATAAATAGGAGACCAGACCCATTGCCAATAAGATTTCCCTGGGAGAAAAGAAATAGGCAATGATCTTATCTCACCAAATCAAAATGAAAACTAACTCACTTGCCCATTGTATTATCTGGGGATTCATACTATTTGAGAACAGAACACAATTCAGCTGTGTCAACAGCAAAAACAACATTCAGAAATATCAATACGGGTCTTTTTTTATATGATCAACCAATTTAAATGTGTGAACTTCTCTGCAACAGTTTATTTAAAACATGTTGTATTGAGTGTGTGTCATTGGTATGACAAAGAGGTAAGCACACCTGTTTCGTCCGTGTGGTTTGACTCTACTGAATGAAAAGTCATAAAGTTGCAGCTGCAAGGGCACAAGCACACACTTCTTCCACACATGCAAATAGGCACACACTCAAGGCCTCAGGTAGAGGAAGTAAAGAAAAGAAATTTAGATGGACAAATACAAACTTTGTCCTGAAATAGTGTGCATGCATGCGGGCATCCATGCGGGCAGACAGCCGTTTAAGCTGAGGCGTCACACCACCTTATTTATAACATCGCTGACACCTGGCAAATACCACAACACTATGTGAGTACGTACAAGTACACCGCCCCTCTCTCTCTCTCTCTCTCTCTCTCTCTCTCACTCACTGTCAGCAGCTCCAGCGGGCGCAGACACACAGTCATCAAACTCAATCAGTCGTCAACTCGACACATTCTTTCTCTGATCTGTGAATAAACTGCCCTTGTCACATTCAAAAACAACTCCATATTACAAACACACACCCCGTCGAGCAAAGCAAGACACATCTAGTTTGCAATGAGTCCACCTGTGTGAGCGAGGTGGCGGCTAAATCTTGATGAAGGAAATTAGGGAACAGAAGACAAGGGAGGGGTGAAAACACAGCATGGACAGGAGGGGTGAAGTGGGACGGGGAGGGGATGAGCAGTATCTCTTTCTTTAGCAGTGAAAAGAGGACAGAGGTAGCCATGCTTCGTTAGAGACAGACAAGGACCTCGCAGGAGAGAGACAACAGAGGGCAGGCAGACACTCACAGGGTGTGGGGAGAGACGCGTGGCGATCACACACGCAATCTGACAGTGCATTCATAAATGTGTGAAAGTGCTTTACTTATTATGTTCTGCGAATGCTTGATATGGGTAATCACCAAGCAGTGGGTGAATATCACAATATGTACCGGGCGATGATATGAATTTGTCTGTTGTCAGAGATTATGCCATGCAGTTCACACCATGGTAGCTCTCCCAGCGGGTTAGGGTCAGGGCATTGTCTGCAATGTTGTACAAAAGCATGACCTTTTTTTTTAACAATGTGAAGTACACTAATCTCTCAGGCTTTTTAATCTCTATCAATTCCTCTGTTGATTCTCCTGAAAATTTACTATATCACAAAATACCAATGTCATGAGATAAATGTACAAACGCAGTGATTTTTTTTCCCATTTTACCCACCCTTACTAATACAGATTTTGTTGAAACTGACTATCGATGATATTTCATATCGACATTCAATATCTTTACAGTTTGTATTCCCTCAAATTACAATAATTCAATGTGTCCCTTAGAATTTGTTTCCTGGTACAGTGAAACAGCGCAATACTAAAACTCATCATTAAAACCTTGATACATGGATCTGCCACGTTGGCAGTTTCTTATCTTGCCTTTATGCGTTAAAATAAAGAATTGATACGGAGACATTCATGAACCTTAAAATAAAGCTTCAATAACATGAAAAAAAAGTACAGTTTCCTTTTAAGGTAGATCAAGGACAAAAAAAATCCTAAAAGCCGACATATGACATAAGCATGTATTAGGGTCACATAATAAAAGACTTCTCCGCACCTCCCGTAGCTCCAGCCTTTGGGCCACTGCCTCCAGACATTCTTGTCCCGTACTCTCCACTGACAGAGTGCATTCAATCACATTGCTGTCCAGCAGGCGAATTCGTGTCACAAAGTAGTTCTTGCTCAGGACGTTGTAGCGCCGCGTGCGCCGCAGCTTCAGCCGGAAGGGCATGGCTGGCTGGAGGTCACAACTGAGTCAAAGGTCAAAAGTCACTTGGGACCAAGCAAGCGGAGAGAGGGGTGGGCGGGCTCTATGACCTGGCCGCTGCCCTCCTCACTCTCGCACGACGCCGGCCACACCACCGGGTGGAAAGATGCACCCAGGCAAGGCGCTGGCCCATTCCCAAAGATGTCCGGTGAGGAGGAGGAGGACAATGAGGAGGAGGAGGAGCATGAACGGGTGCTGTAGGGAGAGGTGAAAAAGAGGCAGATTAGTCAATAACAAGCAAGTCTTGAAAAATATCTACAGATAGTTTAATGGATTCTGTCACATTTGAGCCCACTGGAATGCAAAAACTACACTGTGCTCTAATCAGTAAACATTCTTCCTATCAAACCCTCCCACACCATATTCTCCCAGATTATCGTCCTGCCTAACTCCCATACACAAGCAGAAGCAAAACACATATGAGGTTAGCAGAATCAGCAGCAGCGGTGATGGTGTCACTACGATGTCAGCAGAGGCAGGAATCGTTAGCAGACAGCTTTATCCTATAGTTATGGCAGCTGTGCTCTCTTCAGCCTCATGAGGCTCGGCATCGAGCAAAGCTGGGAGACAGAGGCTGAGATGTAAGGCTATGGATGAATGGACATCAAACAGCCGAGCGCAGACATCCATCTCAAACCGGCAGCTGGCTTTGAGGAACTAATGGAGCTTCTAAGTCTCATATCTGCCTGTGTGGGAGGCCTTTCCTTTCCTTTTTATCTCCCCTCTCCCTCTCTCTGCCCGACAGCAGCACAGTGCCAGACATTGTAGCGTACAGTGTAGTAGTGTGTAAGATCACACACACATGCGGCGGGGGCACATGTGCTTCCCCATACGCACACTTTTTTGTCAGCTACTGCCACAAAACCGAAAACGTGAACTCATGTTGTCAATAAGAAACTCATAAAACTGTTTATTACTGCAACATATAGTGGAATATTATGTGGAAGACAAGCAGGTCTTTGGGGAACGCTTTGAACACATCTCAGGGTTAGTCATCAGTCCCTAGCTTTCATGTGTTGATGTGAGGAGCAAGAGCTTTGAAGCAGGGCACGGCACACATAAACATAAGTATATTTACTATAACATTGAGATGCAAACATAAAACTAAACCTGACAAATTAAACTATATAAATTCGGTCGGGCTAGTTAAAACTCAGCTTTAACTTTCGACGATGTCTGGGATTTAGCCACCAAGGGGTTTCTTTTACACAATAATGCTGGTGTTGTCAATGGGAATTAGCTGAAATAGCTGAAAGCAGTGTCATTTCAAGGGTGGTGGCCACTTTGTAGCCTTGTTAGACAGGAACCAGACCACAAAACCAAAAAGAAAAGGCTCCACACCTCCTAAGCAGGGAATGGACAACCTCTCCCTCCATACAGAAACAGTGGCTACCCATTACAAAAAACTTCAGGAAAGTGCATGAAGTAGTAGTGCATCAAGTAGGAGAAAACACACAAGCAGAAGAGTGAAAAGATCAAAATATGGCACAACAATGCGCCAGTGATCAGGAGAGGGGGGAGGAGGAGTAAGGATGGAGTGGATGTGTTGCTTCTTGTCCTGGGCTCCGGCTATATGCTGTTGATAGTCAGCTTGGATCCAGGCCCAGATTCCTCTCTACCCTGACTGGAAAAACAGAGCACACCTGACACAAGTATGCACCACAAGGAAAGAAAATGTGTGTGTCTGTGTGTGCATACGAGTGTGTGTGTGTGTGTATGTGTGTGTGACAAGGCTGAGTGAGCGGGAGAGAAAGACAAAGGGGAGGGAGGACTTGAATGAAAGAGGGCAAGAAGCTCCAAACTGCTGACTTACAGCAGTGTTGTTTGGTACGAAACACTTGCTTCACGCTCGTCTTTTGTAACAGCCGTGCCCCATTGGGAGGCGCAACACATTCCATACTCCTGAATCCATCCGAGACAGCTCACTGTAATGTGGCATCATGTTATTCATGTGTTTTGTTTATTGGACACACACACACACAGAGTGAGAAAGCCACAGCAAGTGAATAACTGGGCTACAATGGGTGAGTAAATCAGCTTTTGCTTTGGGGTATGTGGCCACCGTGACCCCAGCCATCACATGACCAGAACCACAGCCCCTCTGACCCTCCCTTCTGGCTCGGGCTTAGGGAAAGTGACATCACAGGTTGACGGTAAACTTCCCCCAAAATGCCTCAAGAAGTGTTCCCAATCACACAGAGATCACTGTCAACAACAGACAGAGATAAACACACAAAGACACAAATAAGACACATACTTTCACTGTGTAGTGTACAAACACAGACATGCATGAACAGGGAACACCACAAACAATCACACACAGAGGATCACACACACACCCACCAGGTTCTTCAGAGGTTAGCCAAAGGACCAGACAGCAGTTAGCGCAACTCTAAACTAGTAATCAGTGGCATGGTTGGGAGTGTGTGGTTGAGTAAAGACAGACAGACAGACAGACAATAGCTTGGGACCGAACCCACTCCTCGACACAAAGAACGTTGCTCCAACGCCGCTCCAGCGCTGCAGCAACATTCTCTCCCGACCGTCGTGTTTATTTCCAGCATGCAAAAACAGCGTATACGTTTATGAATTTGCACATTGTAATTTTGTGGCAGGGAGAAAACGAGAGGGAAAACTGAGGGAAGAGGGTTGTTTTTCTTTTTCAGGGTAGCAAGCCTGCTAAATATATGTGAAGCCATTCCCATCTTTTGTTGTGCTTTTTCTTCATCCCTCAAGGCTGGTGTGGCGAGGGGGAAAAGGTGGAAATAAAAAAAATTCTTATTTCCAGTGTGTGCTTAAACATTACCACAAGCACATCATTAATCAGCACTGTTTGTAGATGCATTGTGACCAATGAAATTAGTCACAATGCAAAAAGATAAGTCTGATCTCACAGACCTGCAAACATTTAACTGAACACTACATTGATAAAGTTGTGTATGTGCTCCCATATGCAGTTAGACAGGCAAACAGTACTGTGTGCTCCGTCAGCTTGGTGTCAGATTCGGTTTTTATCACGCATTTTTGTGCTTGTGCGTCACAAAATGTCAACTTGACAAATTTAGACAAAGATGGATGACTGATTCCCAGCATCTGGAAATATGCGTAGTTGGTGATCTGAAAAGTCCCTCATCAGAGAAAGTAGTTTCTAACATGCTGACTGACCATTCACGGCCACAAAAAGAAAAATGCACGCTTGAACATGCAGGCCAGGCCGGTCAAGCTTTGGATTTCTGCAAATGCAGCGCTGTGCATGATTTTGCAGTAAGACCAATTTAGTGTTTAAAGAGTTTGAGTGGTGATTTTTTCTTTTAGCCTTTTCAAAAACCCCAAAATACCAGAGCAAATGTGTAAGGAATGGATTAAATTGTATTTATCTGCTCCAATGTAAGTTGCAGTAGCATATTCAGCAAACTAGCTTACTACCAACAGTAGAACCCAGTGTTACTTGCTAGGAATCCAAGGAGCATATCATTAACTAACCGGGTTAACAAATTTAGTTTGTTAGGGTCCTTTAAAAAAAGCCCTGTGCACGGCTACCACATCCAATGTGTAGTATTTCCCCACTGTGTGGAAGCCAGTTCGGGAAGCTACTATTTCACTATCAGAGTTTAGGCTAACTTTATTAGGTCTGTCTTTCTCTTTATTGGGAAGTTAACACTCCAGCAAATTAGCCAACGTTACACGAGATAGCGCTACAATTTGCAAAACGTTTATTCCTCATTGTTCAATACTCCTTCTCTTGTAACATTAAGAGTGGAAAGAAAAAACAGTTTGAAAAAAATAAGCACCATGAACGTAAGCAGCCAAACGCGATTAATAAAAAAAAAACATACAATTTTATCATGCTTATAGTAATAGCCAGCTCTACATTGCAATCTAAGAACAATGCTGTTTCATTAATTCCAGTTCCTCTGAATTTATGATCAACTGGTGAGGATGCTGACTTTCTGCCTGGGACATCTCGCTCGTCGTTTAGTAATAGGTCATGAATGTAGCCATCAAGTGAATAATAAAGAGTTGTGGGGTTTTTTTTTTTTACAGGTTTCTCATTTTAGAAAGAGTTAAGCAGGGAACATTAAAAGGTCAGGTAGTTATAAACTAATTAGCTAAATTAGCTAGCTGACCACAGGTGACAGAATCCCCCAGCAACAGTTGTCATTTCAGACAGCAAAGTCAGTGGTCACCGGCTAGAAATGAGATGCCTGCTTTTGTCTACCTGACTGAAATAAATGACTCATTGTTTCAAAAACTACGAGACTTTCGAGCGGTAACTCTTCATCCGTCATCGCTGCAAGCTGAGTAATGTGCCGCGTGGGAACGGAAAGCTTGACAGGTGTAGCAACAGTAACTGATGAGGGCAGGGTTTAGTGAAAGGTGAGCTGATGCTGATGAGGGTCTGTTAAAAAAAACAATGTTGACACAGGTTTCCCCCTCAGGGTGTGATGTTTTGCTGCCAGTCAACTCCCTGCCCACTCAGGTGTGGATTCAGCGCACACAGGGCCACCTGAGAATTATCACCAAACCAAAACAAGCTGTTGACGAACACCGCAGCCAGCCTGGCAGCATTGCACAACAAAACCACAACCAGACTGCTGCTCATCTGTAGGCCAAATTTTACTTTAATTATGACTCTTACATTATTAGCACAACTACAAGTTGTAAAATTAACTATTTCCAAGCATCTGCACAGCAACAGAGCTGCTGGTCTGGGTGCTGTGTGTTCTCCATCTCACTTGCTCTCAGGGCAGCCCGTCTCTCGCTTTGCTCCATTCGCATCCACACAATAGCAGGAACAAAACAGCACTTTGTCGCCTACTGCTAAGGCCATTAGATGCAGGCCACCAAGAGCTGAGGACGCAAGTGTAGCGTGTGTAACTCAATCAATCTGATCTCTGTCGCTTGTCTCTGTCTGAAACACCACATACCTTCTCCCCTGCTGTTACACATGAGCGCTGTAGCAAACAAATGGGTTAAGTGCTTCACAGCTCGTAACTGCTCTTCCTCCAGCGTACTCTTTTTACAGTTTGGTCTATGAACCTAAACCCGGCTTGGATCAAGTAGTAAGAGTGCAAAATCAAGTAGCATTTTACAGGATATGCGCTCAGGATGCTTGTTCTGACAATGGAAACAAACGATATTCCCAAATAGTGCTTTGCTTTTTCTGAAAAGCCCTGCTATTGTTGCATGTGGAACAATCTCTCCACTATGTGCCAATTATTGTCTCAATTAATCGTTTGGTCAGTAACAATGTCAGAAAATACTAGTGATGTCCATCATAATTTCCTTTTTGCCCAAGAAGATGTTTTCAATCCAAAAACCCAAAGATATATATTTTACTATCAGAGGAGTTTAGGAAGATCAGCAAATACTACCATTTGAGAGGACGGCTGGGCGATATGACCAAAAATGTTATCACGTTAAAAACATTTCATATCATTCGATATCGATAATTATCATGATATACATCAAATCATCATTTCTTTCAAGTTTAACGGCAGATTTTCACCCCTGAGCGAAAACTGAAGAAACCAGATGGGTAATTATGTGGTTAAACTTATCTTTATAGTCAGAATGTGTAACACTTGATGCCAAACAGTGGATCACTTCACAAGTCTGAGTTAGAACATTCAAAACTATTATCTTTTTCAACAAATATGATTAGTTAATCTTTTTTCAGGCCTCCTTTTTCAACAAAATTTATACTTTAATAGAAAAAAATAGGTGCTAATTTGTTTGTGATTCAAATTAATTAAAGCAAATATTTATTGACGATATACTGAACATTTATTATATTGTTATTGATTCATGTCTACGAACTTTGTCACTTGCTGTATTGTTCTATCAGCGGACTAAAGCTATCTGTTACTCCAAGCAGAGCTAAAACATAAGAATTTGTAAATACTATTACACTGATCTCAAACGGCCTGTGTGATTACAACGTCTGATCCAAAACAGCCAGATTTGGTCTGATGTTTCCCAAAATCTTCTTAGAACTTTGATCCTCTTTTGCCCTACTGGCTTGTGGACCTAAGACAAATTCAGTAGTGAGATGTTTTAGGAAAACACAGCTCTGATTAAGTCCACACACATTCCTGGACACATACAGCCAAAGTCTATGTGAGTAACACAAGCTACTGTGAGCTGACCCTAGATCAGACTTCATCCACCCCCTTGAACGAAAGAACCTTGCTGCCCAATACAGTAGGCAGTAAAAACACAAGGAGAATTCTGCTGCATGAAACAAACACACATAGTAAAGC
>JAPMOB010210733.1:0-25053 GCA_029875015.1 Lepomis gibbosus | reverse complement strand
TATATATATATAGATAGATAGATAGATAGATAGATAGATAGATAGATAGATAGATAGATAGATAGATAGATAGATAGAGATATAGATAGAGATATAGATAGAGATATAGATATAGATATAGATATAGATATATAGAGAGAGAGAGAGAGAGAGAGAGAGAGAGAGATCATAAATGCACAGGCAGGCCTCTACAAAGCATATTTCACTTTCATGTATGTTCAGATTTGGCTCTTGCTCTTTGATTTATAAATGTTTTCCCATTGCAGTTAAAGGGCATTGAAATACTCTTTTGCGAAAAATTCAGACTCCCTACTGGGTGATATTAAAAGGTGATTCAGGAATGTCATCTGTCAACTGCTTGTAAGATATGTCTTCCCCTTCCCTTTCCTTTGATGAAATACCTGTAGTTGTTAAACAGAAAAAGGAATGACATGTCCGTTCAGTTAACCAGATATGGAAAGACATGGCAGCCTTTGAAGCCCTGACGTTACCTTAAAAATCTTTAAAATGTACTTGCAAGCATCACATGTCATTTCACTTGTGATGTGGAACCAAAGCTTGTGGATATGACTCTGTCAGCAGCGGATTTCACTGCCATCCGTTAACACGATTTCAACAAGTTGACGCCATCATGCCATCATGCCATCATGCCATCATGAAGTGACAGAATCGAGTCTATTTCACCAGAACAGCATGCCACTGATGATCGTATCTGGGCAATTGATGATGATTGGATCAAATCAAGATGCACCACTAAATAAAACAAACCCTGATGGTCACGTTTGTGTTTATCAAGCGATGACATTATGACAGGATTTACACTGTCAGATACCAAATACACACACACACACACACACACACATCTTGATGGATCTTTTCTCCAGTGGAATCAAAAGACCTGTTGTTTTAGTGCAGAATGAGCTGGTTTAGACACACACATACACACAGCCTTTGCAATTTTGCTGCAATGTGTTTCTCTCCTTACATACACAATATCAAGATCAAGCTATAAACCACGTGTTGTTAAGTTGTTAGTTTATAAAAGGCTCAGTCCATGGACCAAACACAAATGATGTAGGACATAAACAGGAGTGTGAAAAACACAGAGCTGGATTAAAGAGGTTGCAGGCAGTGTTTCTGTTTCAGCTGACTGGGTTGGAAATGTTTTATGTTAAGATTAGCTTTCAACCTCAGTGTGTTGCATGTCATTGCACACGCTCAGCGTGTCTCGCGGACAGATTCTGCTTTCGCTCTTTCAGTTCTTATTGTGTGCTTTTGCTAGAGAACAGACATCTTTTGACATCTCTGGGAATATGTATTGTTTAAAACAGTGAGCAAAGCAGACTGCATTTAATTGAATCTGAATTGAGAAATCGAGATGTAGCAAGAGAGCGGCTGTCGTATAATTGTACAAGTCACAGGTTTGATCCTCGCTACAACAGAGAATATCATGGGAAATGTGGTCATTGAAGCGGCAAATAGCAATGTGTGTTACACATGGCTTTGACCTGCTGTATTTACTGTAGTTTTTTAGTGCAAAGACAAATTATTATCAGCATTTCCAATGTGCCCACTTTAAGTTTGATTTCTTAGTAAAGTGAAGTTCCATAATATGGATTAACTTCTTTTTGGTGAACCTCACTTTTCCTTCAGGGCCACCATGATGTTCACATTTGTGGTTTTGAGTGAAAAGGATTAGAAGGTAAACTATTGGAAGGATTTGGACCCACGCTCATGATCTCCTCAGGAAGAATTGTAATCACTGCTGTAAATCCCTGACTTGTCATCTAGCACCACTGTCCAGCTTTTAAATTGTCAAATACTTAAAACATTTCTGCAAAACTAATGACATTTCTGTCATCCTCAGCTGTATTTTGTGTTTAATACATATTAGCAAATGAGGTGTTGTGATGGTTAACGTGGTAAATATTAAATCAACTAGATGTCAATGTGTTAGCATTGTGTCTGTGAGCTAGCATGTTTAGCTCCAAGCACAGTGTCAGAGTACAGCCTCACAGAGCCACTAGCATGGCTGTAATTTCTAAGTCTTGTTTAGAAACTGGACTTGGTTTTAGTGATGTCATTGTGATCCCAGATCTCATTTGGTGATTGTAATCATTATAGAAATGAGAAAATAAGAGTTGTAAAAAACCACAATTGTTTGGTGACTGGGCCATGTGCCCTGAGTTTGAGTATCAACTAAAATCTATAAAAATATTGTGTGAGTTTTGTTGGTGTAAATCTGCTTAGACAAGAATTCTTAACCTTAGAAATGTCAAATTCTATATCATAAGTGATAAAGCTGTTTAAAGCTGGAACACAGCTGGTTTATCTGCAGCAGTCTCTGGCCACATTTACAACACAAAAAGGAGCACCTTCTCTACTTACTGAGGGTTTACCCTCCTTCATACAGGTTTTATTCTGTGAATTTGAAGAGAGTTACTTTTGAAGTTATTGTCTATAGAACACGCAACCTCATTGAGAAATGCAAAATGCGAGAAAGGGTTGTGGGGAGAGAGAGGGCTGAAATAAGCAGAGCGAGTGAAACGGGTAGGAGAAAAAGGAAGTTACAAATGAGTAGAGGAGTGACAGTGCAAAGGGTGAGGGAGCTACAGTAGCTTTATGAGAGAGACGTGAGAGACAAAATGTAGGAAGAAAATAGAAATCACAGGAGAACACTGTGTTATTGGATGTCATAGTCTGAGTCTGTTGTTTAAGAGCTAATAATATTTCTTTTTGTTTCTAATATGTACTGAGAAACAAGGTAGGGAGGACACAAAGTGTGAGAGTCAGTCATGTCAGATGTGTGCGTGTGTGTGAGAGATCAAATAGCTGTTTGTGTGTGTTTTTCTCAAGAGGACCTAATAATGTGTCTCTCACAGCAACAAGGACACAGAGATAGACTTGTCTCCACAGACACAAGCACAGACTACACATCACACAAGGCTGGGCACATGACTGCTGACAGCTATAATCTGGGGAGTATACACACATTTACACACACACACACACACACACACACATATACACACACACACACACACGCACACACACACAGTGGTGGTGAAAGGGGCTATTTCATTCTAACCTGTAGATCACCCAAAAAACAACCTTTTCATCTATGTATTCATCCATTTATTCCTCTGTTTACTCACCCATTCAGCCTTTTCTATTCATCCACTGATATGTCCATCAAATCTTCCCATACTTCCTTCCACGGCTTTATTTAACCAGATAATCTTCTCTTTTTGAAGCACTCTCATTCATTCAAAACTGAATTTTCATTCTGAATGAGGGAGCACAATTTCTCCTTGAAGTCTGTGCCGGTGTCTGTATGTGTGTTAAGAGGCCCAATTATATTCTTGTCTGAATGTATTTAATGAAATGCTCATTGCATTTGTGTATGTGTGTGTGTGTGTGTGTGCGTGCGTGCGCGCGCACTTTTGTGTGTTTACTCTAATCTCTAACAGAAAGGAGAATCTTTTGTGTCCTCTAAAAGTCACAATTTGTTGTTCTGTGATACATCTTCATTTGATCAGCTCATTACCTTGGTTTCACATGACAGTACATCCTGCCGGAAACATAGTTAAGACGCATGGACAGAGAGGTTTTTGGCAGTTTTTCTTAGTTTGCTGTTTTCTAGTTTGGTTTTCACTTAGTTTTTAAAGGTGTTTGTGTGTCTTACAACATCTCACCGTCTCACTCCGTCTCTCTTTGTCTTACTGTATTTGAGCAGTTTTTTCCCTTCATTTTACAGTACTGTAAATGTTGTCAAGCTCATTTTTCGTACTGTCGTCAACTTGGGTGCTGGGTAAACCCGGTCTGATATGTGGTGAAATGAATTGTCAGTGTTTATTATTTTCCTACAAAGTGTATTAAAATATCAATCAAGAGGAAATGATCTTAAAAGAAAGGCTAGCATAAGGAGTGGAAGCAATGGGAGAAACAGCTAGCCACTTACCACTGGTTATGCGTAAAACCACAACTTTTCTTTAACATTTTGGTGATTGTATGATTAAAAGTTTATTACTAAACTTAAGAAATGCTTGTAGGGTTTTGTTTTTTTACCTTTGGACACAGCCAGGGTAACTGTTTCCCCTTGATTCCAGTCTTCATGCTTCTAAGCTAACCGCCAGCTGGCCTTAGCTCCGTACTTGGCCTTCAGATATAGTACTGGTATCAATTTTACTTTCAGCAAGAAAGTAAAAAAATGTATTTCCAAATATGTCAAACTATTCTATCTATTATTAGGACAATGTTTATAGAGTATAACACACAGAAGCTGAAGGGGTGACTTACACTTTGTTGTCAGAGTAAAATGTTTCCACACACCATGTAACAGGAATATAATAATTAAAATGTAACAGTAAAGATATAATAACAGGCTACACTTCATGTATATAGGCTACAGCTTCATGCAGACATCTTATTTGACATAATTACGCCCCTCTGATAAGTACTTGAGAGCATCTTCTTTGGACTTGTTTGATTTTCTGTCTTCACTTGACGTCAAACTAAGCCAAGAGTAATCATGGGCTGGACTTGAGCTGAACACAACATAAGCAAAGGATTGCCTTCATGGTGAGGGAAAAAAGACTCCTGTTTCACAGGAAATGGTTGAATATTTAGAAAGAAATGTTAGATTACTTTACTGGTTATTGAAAGCATACAGGACTCAGTTTTCTCGTGAAGGAGCCATGCAATCCATAGACATTTCTGATAATAGCTGAAATGAATAGAAATACAATTTTGGAGATGCCCCTGTAAAGATTTTGTTACAACATCTCTGTTTGTGAAAGCTATCCTATCGTGGACAAGTAAAATCTTAATTAATCATGATATTCTGTTAGGATTGTCTATATTGGCCCTAAAAATATTGATCTTCCAAACTCATTGGTAATAATTGGAAATATAAATTACCAACAGGGGCCTCAATTTACTTACCTGGTGGCCAGATTTGGCCTTTAAGATGATTTCATTCCTCCCCCTAATATACTAAGAATGACCAAATTAAATTACCAAATTAAAGGTATTTAAAAGTATTTCCATCCTGTCCAGCTGGGCACCCATACACCACATTGCTCAGGGTTGTTTTGATTGCTATCTGTTGTTGCTGAAGCAGAGAGTATGTACTGTACCAGCGTAGTACTGTCTTTATGCTAAACACTGAGTTTACGTGCACCGATTTTACATTACAAGTGCATGTGTTGTGTGTATCTGTCCTGATGATAAATAGTCCTGTGCTCATAAATAAAACATGCCTCCTATTAAACTAGTCACGAATTACACAGTAATTGAAAAATGTGTTTATTATTGTTGTGGCTAATGTTGACATACCCCATCTACAGTTTTCTCAACAATAGAATGAGCTCATTTGGGTTGTGATTATTAAATATTTATGAAGCTATAATCAGAATGTTCACCAGAATAAGACAATAAAATTAACTGTAAATGACAGTGCGGGACTATACTGTATTTTCTCAACTTTCTCATTTTGTTTCGTCCTTTAGTCTCTTTCTCTTTTAGATAGCACTCCTCGTCTCCCCATTTATCTCAAAACACAAACATACACACACACACACACACACACACACACTTGCATACATACACTCATACACATCTCATCTTCTTGAAAACTGCGAAATGTGATATATTTCCAGCCGCTACATCCATTTGGGTCTTGACTGAAACATCCCATTTCCTGTGCAGTAAGGAAAATGCATAGCAAAGTGCTGACATATATTAAAAGATGTCTACTTCTGGAGGATTATGCTAAATGACAGACTTTCTTGGTAATGTTGGTTAGAGGTCTTTCTGTTTCTTTCTTTGATCTTCCAGGCGTGGATACGGACAACACGAGGTAAGTGTCGTTCACTGTGTGCACGCTCTATAGCTGCATGTGTTATTTACTTTTTTTTCTTTTCTCTGCTCTTTTTACTCTTTTCCATTTGATGTAATCAAGATGGAGCAGCGTGTAATCAGTGCCTTGTATTTACAACTTGTTGTATCTACATAATTGTCTGTCTCCAGTTTCTACAAACATTTGAAGACCTCTGCAATCCATTGATGTCACATATTAAAATGTGAAAAAACACAGATAAAGTCAGCCGATGTTTTTAAAATCCAAAAAGTTGAAGATACAGAATTATCTGTATTCCAAAACAGTATATAGACATGCAAGATATCAAATTTTACCAGATGTTTATTGTTCAATATGTACAACAATGGTTGTGTTGTTGTATAAGAAATGGTCAATTTGCAAAAATAGCTGTGTTTGACAGCATACACATTTTAAAACTTGTAAATATTTCATTTTGAACTCAGACTGAGTTCCAAAGTACTGTTCACTCTGGGGAAAAAATGTAATACCTGCTCCAACAAAATTGATTGACAACACCAAATACAAACAAATACCTAGACAGGCTCATCTACATTCAAGCAATATTGAATGAGGAACATCAGGTATTGATTTATACTGTTTTGGGGGTGAGCTCCAAACTTCTTCCATACAGTATGTCTTGTCATTCGCCGCTTTTCTTTCCCTCTGGCAGACACAACAACTTCTCCGACCTTCTCTGCTCAGACCAGAGGTACTCTGTCTGTCTTTTCTGAAATCGTCTTTAACTCCCTGTGTGTGCTTCTGCTTGAGTGTGTGGTGGGGTTTTTTAAGTGCACTCCATGTAATCAGGGGTTAGAGAGTACAATTTCTTATGAGGGATATAGGTCTGCATATATGAGTGAGTGTATTTATACAGATATATTTCTGTAAATGTAGTATGTATCTGTCTCTGCGTGTGGAAAGCTTCTAATAATGGTCTGTCAATCTAACAGGAGTTATCAATGGAGTCTGGCATCGACCCCGGTCAGGACTACTATACACAAGATTATTACAACTATGATCACGGGTTTGTATGGCTCATTGTTTAGACATCATTATTGCTTTTTGTACATATTTGCTTGTCTAAGTTAACATATTGTATGTTTGGATAGTTTGGCTATTTTTACTCTGTTCAGGCTTCTGGACTTTTTCCAAACTCAAATTAAATTTATAAAATAAAATTAATCTTATCTATATTATAGTGGACACTATATATGACACTGGCAAATATCAATGTCAGAATCAATTCTGATTTCAGCTCTATTGCCGAAGTCAGATTCCGAATATAATTATTATTTTGTCATAAACATAAACATTGCATAATTTATAGATGAGAAGTTGCTGGCCCCCTTTTTACAGCATATATTTGTCCCTTGCAGTGTAGTGATCTTAGAGTATGATACAATACAGTATTGTACATGGTTTACTTACCAGTAGTGACATGACAGATACTGAGGGCAGAGAATACAGGCCAGTCCCCACTGTGTCATATCTGACCTTCGAGCTCTGACAGTGGCCGACAGGGTTCACCTCCACACTGATGAAACATATTTCTTCCTACATGAGTCTTGAGTTCACTGTGGGCACGGCACATCCAGCTAAGCCTCATGCTGCTTTTGATATCAAGCTGACCCGTGTCAGTCACACAGTGTGGTGGCTGCTGTGAAACGTCGACACCAGTTCTTCATACCGGCCTTTCCACTCATGCATGGTGTATTATGTTTTTGAACTACAGGAAGTCAAAATAGATGTAGGACAATCTTACAGTGATTCTGTTCAAAGTGTGTGTGTGTGCGTGTGCGCATGTACTGTGCACATGTGTGTCATTCCTTGGATGAAAGCAAGAAATTCTGTATAGGAATGGCAATATGTTGAACACACACAGACACATTAGATCAAAGCATTTCTGAACAAGACCTCTGAAGACTTATTGCATCCCTCCCAAGTGTGTGTGTGTGTGTGTGCGTGTGTGTAATTCTGCACCCAGCCTGTATGTATGTGTGTGTATGTGTGTGTTATTCTGCACCCAGCCTGCCATCTGTGATGTATTGTGTAATTTTTATAATTTTAGCTGCAGACTCCCAGGAACTTGATTTTATACGCCCACCCACACTCACACATAAATACACAGCAGACATAGCAGACACACACACACACACACACACAGAAATTATGTCATGGCAAACACATTCACTCACTCATACACTCACTCATTCTTTCTTTCACAAACATACACATGCATATACACACACACACACACACACACACACACACACAAACCGCTAATTCTTTCTGCCTAGCATTGGAATAGTGTAGCAGCTAATCAGGCAGCCAGGCGTGGAAGCAGACAATGGGCCAGATGCTGTTGGCTTAGAGCAACAACCACAAACTCATGTCTGACTCTGTACACACACAGGAGCAGGAAATCAGACTTTGTGACCCGGTGGAATTCAGATATAATCACTTCATTTGTCACAGTTGTGAATGAAAGGCGCAGGATTTTCTCAAAGACTATGCTAACAAATGTTAAACCGCCTCTCAGGACATAGACAAAGTTTCAGAGTTCAGCAAGCGTTGTTTTTAGAGAAACAGACAACTGCTGCCCCAGTACTTACTTTCACAGCAATAGTAATCCATTTCAAACCCATTTGGAAGGATGCAGCATAACCTTTTGACCTTTCTTTTCATCTGTCTTCAAAAGATGAGATCAAAATGGGATTTTCACTGCATGTGGGAATGCAGCCATCTGCCATTGGCGGAATTCTTATAGGATTTATACAGATGCTGAAAATAACTGGAACCATTTGTTGCACAGGTCTGATGTTTTGATGTATGTCGCAGAAACACAAAACAACTACAAAAAAACATGTTGCCCTCTAGTCAAGAGTGAAATACTCAAGCCATACAAGCCATGGAGCAATAAGGGATTAAATCCTGCTTTTCCAAAATCGTTACTGGCGTGGGTGATGAGCAGTCTGACTATCATGAAGCTGGTAGGTGCGTAGTTAGGGCACCCACATGAAAAATATAAGATGAGGAGAGCAAAATCTGGCAATAATCAATGAAGATGTTTTTATGTTGTAAACAGAAGCAGGACAAAGTGTTGGTCACTGTGTCTTTGTTTTTGGGAGAACAAAAAGTGGAGAATAGGAGAGGTCTGCATGTCCAGTTTGTTTTAGGTAGGGTATAAGGTGTACGAAGACATTCATTACAAATGGGCAGGGGTAAAATATGAAAGTGATGATTCAACATTTTAGGAAATATGCTTATTTGCTTTCTTGCCGAGAGTTGGATGAGGAGATCAACACCACCCTTTATGTCTATATGTATGAAGCTACAGCCAGTTAGCTTAGCTTAGCACAAGACTGGAAACAGTGAAAACTGGCTTGTCTAAAAATAACAAAATTGACCTACCAGCACCTCTAAAGCTCATTAATTAAAACATTAATTCTTTAATCTGTAGAAAACCCACCGAGGGTACAGGTTTGCATATGGACGTTTTAGGAGAACAGCATTGTCCCTGCCATTATTTGAGCAAACTGCATAATCTTTGGGGTGAAGTCACATTAGATCATTCTACACATCATTCTCAACACAGCGTTATGCTGTGTTCACACCGAAAGCGAATCCAGCGTTTTGGGGCGGCTTGACTACATACAAAGTCAGTGCAAAAATGCAAATTCGCTCTGGGCGGTGTAGACAACTACGCCGTTGTTGTTAGCTTCAGTTAGCGCCCAGAGCTCTGTAGGACTAATATTGCATATTTATATCAAAACTGGACATTAATTGGAGAAAAGAAAGCAAGGAAGTTTAACTACCTGGTGAGGTTAGAAAATGTGTATGTAACTTTATTCCAGCTATCGTTGTACTTTACTGTGAACAAGTTAGCAAAGCATAGCCCTGATCGATCCGAACTCCATTCAGAAAACAAACATTTAAAAAGTTGTTGTCCTGCTGACTTGCTGACAGACCTGACAAAGCATGAATTCATATGTCTAACAAATCGGCATCATCTTGATCCGTTTATTGCAATTAAATCATATAGCTGTGTTATTCTTTGGTTGTTATTCGCTTATGGCAACACTCAGCAGTTGTCCAGCAATAAAACCCTTGCAAGGAAACCATTGCGAGGACTAAATTTGCATTGTACGTGAACACGGCACAATGTGCCCTCCCAGAAGCTACGTCTATTTATTGGGCGAGATACATGTGACCATTGCTCAGTTGCTGTTTCAGAAGTATGGACTGCTGTGAGAGAGAGTTACATGCCGCCAACAGCAGTGTTATGCGCCTCCTCCTGCTGATTTTGACATAGAATTTAGCTCTCTGCAAGTGCTATGTTCTTATGTGAGCGCTCTGCTTAAAAAATGTATTCTTTGATTTTGAAACAGTAGCCTCAGGACTTGTGTCCATATTGTCTTTTTTTTCTCTCACCCACAAGTGCTTAATCCCAGCACTTTTCTGCCAGAGGAAAACTATATGGACACACACCCTTAACCAACCAACCTTATGTTGTTGTTATTTAAGCTTTTGAAGCTCGGATGGTGAAATTATTTCATTTTATTTTATGGAAGAAAAAAAAGGGCCCCTTACAGTTATTAACAGCACCCTGAGTCACTTTGTCCTGACACTTTGGATAAGGCATGCTGTGTCCCTACCAATGTTGAGACCAAACCTATGCCCTTGTGCTAGAATATTTCTTGACTGTTCCCAGCCAAGAAATAAGCTGACAGTCTCAGTCTCCTGACGTCAGCTTTATTTTTAACAGACAGTTATGAGAGTGGCGTCAGTCTTCTCATTTCATTCTTGGCAAGATGGTAATTAAGTCTATTTCCCATAACTGTTCCATATTTCCCAATCTGTAATTAATGAATTCATACACCTTGCACCTTGGGGCATTTGCAAGAAACAGATGCTTCAAACGTCAACATTTGATCCTTACACTTCCTTTATATATATATTAAAAAAACGCTTATCCTGCATACAGGGTCACGGGGGGCTGGAGCCAATCCCAGCTTACATCAGGTGAAAGGCGGGGTACACCCTGGACAGGTCGCCAGTCCATTGCAGGGCTAAAATCCAAATGTTTCATTTTGAAACAAAGCTGCAGATTAAGTCAAGCTGGCAATTATAAAACTAAAATCATTTTTTTTTCATTTAGGCATTGAAAAATTGGGTTAATGTTCTCATCCAGTGACTTTTCAAGACTATTAAAGCATACAGTACTAGTACTTTGTCCTTACTGTGTGACTGATCACACATAGGACTAACCAGACCACAAAAATTAATTAGCATTTGGAGAGCCACCTTAAACAGGTCAGTTAACCAATATGGTCCATTTTGGTCCATCCACACACACACACACACACACACACACTGCTGCAAAACATACCATCAAGTCTTGGCTGTAATGCCAATGTGTACTTTGAATTGCATGAACTGATTTTCAGTTTATTATTGCCCCCCAGTGGAGACATAGAGAGAGGCTTGTCGAGAGAGGAGTGAGAAAGAAAAAAGGGGGGGTAAAGAAGAACAGAGAGAAAATCACTCAGAAGGTAGAACATGCAAGCAAAGGGCTAGTATGGCTCTTTTAATTTGATTGTGTGTGCACTTCAGTTTGATTCTGTGGGTTAATGACTGTGAAATCCCATAAGCAGGTTTTAGTGGAAGGTTAAGACTCATTACTTTAGCTTGCAGCGGCCATACTGTAAGGATTATAACATTTATGTCTGACTTGGTCCTTCTGGCTTGACCCTGCCATAGAGTCATTGGTCACTTGTTCTTCTTTCCTTTGCCTCTTTTTTTCTCTAACACAGCTCTAGCTCACCGTTTTCTCACCCCAACATATCAGTCATCTACTTGCCCTTTCCATTTCTTTATTACTTGGCTACTTAATGTAATAGTAGGGCAACTTCTCTGACTGGTTGACTGTAAGCAGAGTGATTACACAAGGCAACTTTTCTGTACAGCTCTGTTAGGGAACGCAGCCAAAGGACTTACAGCTGATTTGTTACTTTAATCACAAGCGGGACATATTGTTTCCAGGATAGCATTTGAAAATATGTGTTTTTTGACCCACCGGCTCTGTGAGTTGCTTGCTGCAGGGCACAGAGCCCAAGCAGTGATACACAGTTTTTTGGCTGGTGGAGCCAGGCGGCGCTCCCGGCAACAGGTAACAAAAGGATACAAAAGGGAGGGAAATCGATTCCACTGTTTTCTGCTAACAAAATGTCTCCTGGCAACAAACTGCTCCTTTTGTGATTAAGGCTGCTTTGCTTAGCCAGGTCATTGGAACTGCTTATCACTGGAGTGAACCACAGTATGTCCCGTGCGTTACTGCTTTAAATGGTTGTGATAAGCATTAGTCAAGTTCCCCAGTTTTGTTTGTAAAGCAGATTTCTCCCTTGACTTAACTTCTGATTGGCGAAAGCTGCTATATAATAACACAGCTTACATTTATTTATTATTACTACACATACCAAAAATTACTACTGCATTGTCTGAGAGAAAAATAATCCTTTACAATAAATTGTAAAAATACAAAAAGATAGCAATTTCTGCTGTGCACAGCCTCTTATTAACTATTGCTTTTCTGCAATACTTTTTGTTCTCCTTCTCTCTCTTTGTCCAGTTATGAGCTTCCTCAGTACGGCAGTCGCAGGAAGCTGATCTCACCTTCTGGCCTCTATGATGAATATGGAGAAGTTGTTGTTGATGATGATGGCAGCTACTACTACAGCCCACAGGAGTCTGACGGAGAGGTAAACACAGATAACTACTGTAGAAACACAACAAAAACCTTTTTAGATGTTCACTTACATGGGCTAGTACCAGCTTCCATGAAGTGTGACACAGTAACATTTATTGATTTTGCACTGTATTCTTATGGAGAAAACACAACTGTGGTGACAGTCCTCAATTAAAGTACAGTTCAGGCAAGTATTATTAAAAACAAAGTATTTTTTAGTGATCACTAACATGATCTTTTGTTTACTTAAGGTGATTGACCCAATTTAAACGAAATTAACTATTTTTATCTTTAAACTCTTTCAATGAAATTCAGTATATAGTCTTTAGAAATTATCACACTGGTGGACTGTTAGGCTGCTTTGAAGGTTAGGACACTGTTTTAAAGGGACAGTTCCACAGTTTGGGAAATATGCTTATTTGCTTTCTTGCTGGGAGTTAATTGACAAGCTGAATACCACTCATGTCTGTACAATGTCCAGTATATGAAACCAAGGCCAGCCGCTGATTAGCCTAGCTTAGCATAAAGACTGAATAACAGTTAGCTTGTCCAATGGTTACAAAACCTTTAACATTTAGGCTCTTCATGAAAAACACCTTCTGTTGAATGAGACCAGTCCAGTGACTCAGACAGGGCTCCAACACAGGGGGCTCTGTCAAAATAACGCATGGTCGCACTGCAAAATAGCTAATCCTGGTTCCTGGTAGATTACTTTGTAATGTAAACATAGTATCTCTACTGATTACCTCTCCATAATTTTGACAAAAAATAAAAAAATTGGAATTCTTTGGTGTCAGATAAGCCTTCATACTCATGGATCTATTACTCAAACTGGAAGTGTACACTGCTCAAAAAAATGAGCCAACATAAAATCATCACAGTATAACATCAAGTCAAGTCATCAAGGCGGGACAGTACAGGTGAATGTGGTAAAAAAAAAAAAATAAATAAAATTAACTAATATTTATCACCATGGAAGCTTCCTAATTGATAACTTACATTAAGACAATATTTTTTAGTATTAATGAAGTAGAGATTTCAGGCTCAAAGTATGAGAAAAAAATAATTTAAAGAAAATGGCCTTCACGTTGTCAGAAATTGACACTAGCCAATCAGATTTCATGATTAGCTTACTTTCATGTCAATCTGTCCAGCTAGGAAGCATAAGTGATTATGAATTCATGTAATTTATTTTGATGCTACAGTAAGACAATCCCCAAAAAGGGAATGTTTTTACAGGTAGTGGCCACAGACCTCCTGACTAGCTCTGCATTTTGCTAGTGTCACCACTGGTAGCATGGGGGGATACCTGCAGCCGATTCAGATATACACAAGTATTCCAGCTCCTCCATGATGGCACATCCATATTTGTCGTTGCAAGAAGGTTTACTGTGTCTCCCAGCACAGTCTCAAGAGCATGGAAGTGATACCGGGACAAGGGCTGTTACACTGGGAGAGCTGTACAGGGCCATACAAGGGCATCAACCCAGCAGCAGGAACGGTTTATGCTGCTTTGTGTGAGGAGGAACAGGAGTAGCACTAACAGAGCCCTACAAAATGACCTCCAAGCGGGCTACTGGTGTGCAGGTTTCTGACAAAACTGTCATTGGACAGTGCATTGGAGCAGTGCATTTCATCGTTTCACCCATACATGAGGCAGCATGCCCCCCCAGAGCTACATGATATTTTCATCTAACTCTCTGCATAAAAGCAACTGCGCAGACTCCCAAAAATGAACTATTCCTTCATTTAAGTTGTAAACTCTGCCCTGAATTGTTCTTGAATTATTTTTATAACAGGACATTCTCTGAAAAACAGAAGCCTGCTCCTAATAATACTGCTGTCATTAATAGTAATGCTTTTTGCATTTTACATGGCTTATTTGTTCCATTCCTAATATCATCATAACAACAGGTGAGGACACAGTTTCAAGGAGGTAGATTAGCCCCAGACCCTTCCTACCTCCAGCCCCATCCTCCACCTTCTCATGGGCCCTCAAGAAAGACCCCAGGAGCCCCAAGAACTGAGGGCGACAAAAAACAACCATCAGAGGGCGGTACCACCATGAACATGAAGCCTCAGAGTTTAAGCGGGGTTGCCCGGTTGAAGGCCTGGATAAGGGCGAGCACACTGCTGTCTTCTGGGAGTAAAACGTCTGGACAACCTCCTACCATCCACCCACCCTGGAACAAAGCCAGGGTCAGGCCGGTGGAAGAAGGGGGGGGAGGTAGAGACAGATTGGAGGAAAGAAAAGGGAAAGAAGGAATGGAAAAGGGATTTGAGAGACGGAAAGTAGGGAGAAGAATAAGCAAATATGTAGGAGGAGATGAGGTGTCAGAAAGGGGGAGGGAAAGAGGAGGCAGAGGAGAAATGGGAAGACAGGAAAGAAGCAACAGAGGTGGCGTGACAAACAATGTGATAAGAAATGCTGTTGAAGGAAGAGAAGGCATCAGACCAGAGAATAGGGGAGAGCTCCCTGGCTTGTCGTCCTCTGGCTACTTTGCCAGCCAGGACGGCTGCATGGTCATTGATGGGAGTTATTTCCAGACATCCATTCACACTGATGGACTGTTTGACTGCTTTGAAGGCTGGGACTGTTAGGTTTCTTTGAAGGCTGCGACACACTATCATTTTAAAGGAACAGACAGTTCCACAGTTTGGGAAATATGCTTATTGGCTTTCTTGCTGGGAGTTAGTTGAGAAGATGAATACCACTCTCATGTCTGTATATGAAGCCACAGCCAGCAGCTGACTAGCCTAGCTTAGCATAAAAACGGAAAAGGGGGAGGGGGGGGCAGCTAGCCTGGCTCTGTCCAGCGGTTACAAAATCTGCCCATACATACCTCTAACCTCTAAGCCTTGCATGAAAAACACATTTATTTCAATGACACTAGTCCAGCAACTCAGGGCTCCAACACAGAGGGCCCCAACAAAATAACGCAGGGTCGTCCTGGCTCCTGGTATATTACTTTGTAATGTGAACCTGGTATCTCTTCTTTTTACCTCCCCATCGTCATGAGAAAAATAAAATTAATTGGTGATAACTTTTTATGTTGAATAAGCCGTAGGACTAGCTCTATTACTCAAACTGGACTTTCTGGATTGCATTTCATCATCTCACCGGTACATGAGACAGTGCACCCACCACCACAGCTGCAAGACCTTTTAATCTAACTCTTGGCAAAAAAGCAAGTGAGCGGACTTCCCAAAATGTCAAACTATTCCTACATTTAAGTTGTAAACTCTGCTCTTACATGTTCATATCATATAACCTTTCATAGTGCCATCAGTAGTGGTAGCAAAAATTGTACAAGGTTAAAGTCTGCTCCTAATAATTCTAGTAACATTAATAGTGATGCTTTTTGCAGTTCACCTGGCCTACTTTTTCCATTCCTAAATGTTCTTATTTGGTTTTGGACTAATATCATCACAACAACAGGTGAGGAGGCAGTTTCAAGGAGGTAGATTAGCCCCACACCCTTCTTACATCCAGCCCCATCCTGGGCCCTCAAGAAAGACCCCAGGAGCCCCAAGAGCCGAGGGCGAAAAAAAACAACTGTCAGAGGGTGGTGCGACCATGAACACTAAGTCCAAGAGCTCAAGTGCAGCTGCCCGGTTGAAGGCCGTGATGACGTCCTCTGGGAGTAAAACATCTGGACAACCTCCTACCATCCACCTGCCCTGGAACAAAGTCAGGGTCAGACCGGTGGAAGAGGGGGGAGGAGGTAGAGACAGAATGGAGGAAAGAAAGGGGGAAGAAGGAATGGGAAAGGGATTTGAGAGAGAGGAAGCGGGGAAAAGAGAAAACAAAGGGGGAGGCAGTGAAACAACAGAAAGCGGGAGGGAAAGCGGAGGCACAGGAGAAATGGTAACATGGGGAAGAAGCAACAGAGGTGGCGTGACAAACAATGTGATGAGAAATGCTACTGAAGGAAGAGAAGGCATCAGGCCAGAGCATAGGGGAGAGCTCCCTGGCTTGTCGTCCTCTGGCTTCTTGGCCAGCCTGGATGGCAGCTTGGTCATTAACGGGAGTTATTTCCAGACATCCATTGAAGCCAGCAAACCCCCGCCGTTGAAACAAAAGCTGAGCGAGGCCCTCAGTTTTATCTCCCTCACCAGGAGGCTCCACGGACCCGCCAGGGTAGGAGACAAACAGTGGGGAGCAGGGGAGAACAGTAGAAAGATGCATGGCTCCGTAGGAGATATGAGTGTTTCCTCATCAGTGTCTGAGAGAGCCGTGGGAAAGGAGAGGAGCGGGTGGGAGAGGGAGTTAGGAGAGGAGAATAGTTCCTCTGAGGGGTGGTCGAAAAAAGAAAAAAGATTTCATGACAGTGATTCAGAAACAGGAAGTGGCAGCAAAGAGTCTCAAGCAGAGCTCAGTCTTTCCGACGCAGGTAGCCCCACTGAGTCTGTTACAAACAAGCACAGCAACACAGTATCTGATACACAAACAGAAAAAAATGACTCTGACTCAATAACAGAAACGGAGGAGGGAACGCCTGACACAGACAGAGAAACTGATAGTGGAAGCCAATATGAGGAGGGAGAGGGGTCAGAGTCTGAGAGGGAGTCAGGGTTAGAGAGTGAGGAAGAAGAGGAAGAGTCAAGCAGAAAACGTTCCAAGGGTAGTGTTAGTAACAGTTCGGCAAGTAGCAACAGTATTAGTATTAAAAACAGAAGCAGTGGTGCCAACTTAAAGAGAGACAACAGGCAGCGAGAGAGGAGCAGCCACTCTACAGTTGGTAGTGCAAGGCCCCAAACGTCTAGACACTCCCGCTCTTCACATGAAAAAACAGAGGAAGAGAATGAGGAATCAGGAGAGGAGGAAGAGGAAGAGGTGAAAAGCACTGGGTCGCGAAGGTCTTCGTCGAGCAGGCGAGCCACAAAACACATCCAATCAGATATCAGCTCAGAAGTGATCGACACCTCGGACGACTTGTCACCCATCGTCGAGGACACTGAGGAAGAGGAGGAGGAAGAGGAGAAGGACAGAAACAGCAGCCATGGCGAGGACGAAGAAGAGGGGGATTTGGAAAATGAGTCGGCCGATTGAAATGCAGATGAGGCCCGCCAAAGATTAAATTCTTTGCCACTAAGTAAGATCTTGTGAAAATGCCTGGATTGGGTGTGCAGTCATTACCTGGGTGGAATTTATTAGTGTAATCTCTCTCTCTCCCTGTTTGCTGTGATTTACATTCACAGGAGTTTAAATTGCATTCATGTCCTCTGCTGCCCTCTCTGAGTATCTCCTTTTTCTAAACAGCCTATCTCCTCTCCTTCTCCTTCGTCTGTCTTGTCTTTCTTTGTAACAGCTCTGCCACACTGTGGAAGTGGTAGACCGGTTTACATCCGTAGTTTTTCTCCTGAGTTGACTTGTCTCATTTTCTATTTGCGAAAGCAGCAATTCCGGCTGCGTATTTCTCTGTTGCTGCAGCTGACAGATTGTTAATAATCACTGACCTCTCTTTGTTGCGCTAAAGGTTCGATCAAGCTTTTTTTTATATTAGTCATTTCTTTTTCTGTGTCTATCATTCTCCCTGCATCAGTCAGTTCTTCCGGTACCTGTTATCTGCAGGGGAAAAGATGTTTTCTTTGTGACGGTGAACATATCCTTTCTTCCATACTATCGAGGTTAAATGGAAAAACTGAGGGTTATATTGTGAACTTGAAGGTCAGTTATTTTGATAACAGCCCTTCTCTTCTTCAAAAGACTGTGTGTGTTCAGCAGTGTTTGCTCTCACCTAAAAAATAGGAGGTTTTACTGTCCTAGTGTTTAATGTTATAAACAGTTACATCCAATATTGGGTTTAATATTCAGTATATTATAAAAGCATTTCCTCAATGCTTTCTTTTGATGAAATGCTAAGCAACACATCATGAAAAAAAGGCTGCAAAGGCTGCTTTGAATTGCTATCATACAGAATAAAATATCTGGAGCAAACACTGCAGCACTGACCGGCCTTTGCTGTTTGTAGTGTGTTTGCAGTGTGAGTGAAAGTGCTACTTCTAGTTTTGTACATGAGGTCGCAAATGACATAAGAGCTTAGAGAACCTTAACGTGAGTTGAAAATGTTTCCCCTGATCACTGGTGGTCAAAGTTCCTAACCTTGCTGCAGTAGTAAAGTACTAGGCCTTGGGATCCGACGTGGTTACTGGTCCCACCGACTTCAAACTTTAAACCAGAAGAGGTCACAGTGAAACAATTCTTTCAGGCCGGTGTTAAAGCATAGGCCCACATTTTTTCAAATCTCTCTTAAACACTACTCACGTGCCGATATGTACGTTGAAAGAGTTAGCAATTCCCTCCTAAAGTTATACTACTGTAAGAGATGGGTTGAGGGGGGGTTAGTTAGTCAAACCTAGTGGGTATCTTCTGAAGGTAACGGAAGTTATAGAAACACCTCTCAATATAGTGTATAAAGTGTCCTGTACAACTGCACCTCTGTAATGAACATATAATTGAAATTTCACATACCAACACTGTCACCAAAAACTGAAAATTATGAGCCTTGTAAAGATAGATGTTATTAGAGAAGCTGTTGGACTGCATTAGATTGTACATGTGTGGCTAATGAAGTGGCCACTGAGTGTATAAAGCCTTTTGTGAAATTTGATAAATTGCCACAAGTGATGTCATTGCTCTTTCAGTTTCAGCTAAACTTTAGAATATGAATTGTGATGTGTTAAGATAAGACTTTAACACCCAAATTTAACACAACCAAATGTTCTGGTAAAGCCTCATCCACGCAAAGACTTAGGAGATGCTTTTAGACTCAGCGTCAGAAGTTTAATGACATATCTGTGTTTTTCCAGCACGGCAGCAGAAAACGTCGGATCAAGTTGGTGGTGGACCGCGAATATGAGACCAGCTCCACCGGTGAGGACAGCATGCCAGAGACCCAACGCAGCCGCTTCACCTCCACCCTCAACAGTCATGCTAATGTCAACGGCAGCATCTACATGGCCCAGAACGGCTCCATCATCCGCACCCGACGCTCAGTGAACACCACAGGCCCCCCGCACACACACGGCAACACAAACAACAACCTCAAACTCACCTCCCCCGTCTTCAGCTCCCGGTTGGCCAAGCACTTTAAAAAACTAGACAAAATGGCTGCCACGCTGGAGGAAAGGGTTCCCCTGAACAGCCCCAGAACAGACGCTGGGTGCAAGACGCTGCGCACCTTCCAAAGTCCGGGAATGGCCGCCTCTGCCACGGCCACTTCCCTTCTCTCTAACACTGACAACAATAAACCGCCGAATGTGTTTAACACTCGACAATCCAGCATTTCTTTAGGTTCAACCAGCACCAGCAACACGGGCACTGAGAGCGTGGCATCTAAATTAAACCTACTCAAAGCGGCACAGGGTGGAACAGAGCAGCCTCAGAGCCCAGCGGAGAGAGACGAGTTGGAAGAAGGCGAGAGAGAGTCGAAGGTAGACTGCAGTAACGAGGAAGACACCGAAGATGGACTCTTAATGAGGGACCCGCTGGAGTGCCCGAGTGACAGAACGCAGTCGGATGAGGAAGAACTATGGATGGGCCCGTGGAACAGCCTCCACATACCCATGACCAAACTCTGACTGATTGTGACCGCACTGTGCTTGCTCCATATTGCCAAGATCATTAAAGCGTTCAGACATTATTTCTGTTCATTAGTTGTGGAACTAATGGGGAAGCTCCAGTCCAATTAAATGAAATCTAATTAGCAGATTGGTACTCAGCTAAATGGTGAATTAGCATATTATGGTATTCCAACTGAATTTCATTAAGATGTAAGATTCCTCACATATTGACTAAATTAAGTTAATTTATTTTTATTCAAATTTAGATGATAAAATTGCATTACAAAAGAACAAGTAACTTCTAATTGGTTATTTGCCAGTTTAGTTAGTAAAATGTCTGTTTTGTAAATGCTCACTATACCAATCAGAGCATCCCTTAAGCCCAACGGATCTCAGAGCTGCAACGCCTTCGGGGAAACTGGACCTAGAGTGAGATGACTTGTTATATTTCTACTTTGCTAAGAGAAAATGAAGAAAAAGTGAGGAAAAAAAAGTCTATGAACTTTTTATGGCCCTTTAAGTGACTGGTGTCCCTGTATGGAGCCGCACTTGTTTCATTCAGTATTACGGCTACCGGTGTGACTCATCTGACACTTTGCATCGACACATACAGTCTTGTGTTGTTCAAACTTGCCTTTTTATCCTTGTCAAGTTGCTTGGCAAACTTTATCCAAATAAAAGACTATTTCATCCATTGAGATGTGGAGTTTGGTTAACTTGGTGCTGTGTTGATGTCTAGCCTGGTAATTTAGCTTAGCATAGAGTCTGAAAACAGGGGGAAACAGCTAGCTGGGCGTTGTCCAAAGGTATCTGTTCTGTTTAACCTCCACAAATGTAAAAAATTACAATTTGTGGTTTTACAAGGGCAACGTTGCTACACCTTAGCTGGTTCCCTCGGTTTCCAGTCTTTATGCTAAGCTAAACTAGCAGGGTGCTGGCTTCAGCTTCATATTCACCATACAGACAAGATACTTGTATCAATCTTCTCATTTTAGTCATGGGGGTGTAACTATTCATTTAATAGCCAAGGGTTTTTGCACAACAAAAAACATTAAATTGTTTCCTCCAGCCACTTGCACCTCTCTAACACAAAACATCTACTTTTTGCTGCATTGGTCAGCAGTAATTACAGTAATTTTGGAATATCGTAATCGTGAAGCCCTAATCTCAGTTTAAAATGGTATTTTTAGGATGAGATCAAATGCGTTTGGTTGAAAAAGTCAGGTCAGTGCTGACTGCTAGATTTTAAACTATCAATTCTTGTTGGTAAGATATACAGACACATTAAATGCACATTAGCCATGAAGGAGAAATGCAGATAAGGGGATGAAGCAGATAAAAGGCTGATTACAGACTGTGAGAGTCAGAAAAGTTTTCCACATGTTTTCATTAGCATTTTGTTTGTCATTGATTAGCCTGAGGAGGCTATTTGAACACCCCTCATCCCACTGGGTCCCCGAGAGCTCCAATTAACAGAGCCCATGGCTCCTTCTCCTTCGTTAAAGTTCATCATTGTAAAAGGTGGCAGAACTTTTTAATTGTGTGCCACATTACAGTGAATTGTTTTATTTGAAGTCTGAAAGAAGCAGGGCCATTAAGCTGCAGAATTACCGGGTTTTAAAACTCACATTTAATTTGATGACTGCATAATTTTGCATTAGGGACCCAACAGAGGAAGTCACACCGGTGGTGATATTTGAAACTGAGTGCTCCTTATTACCCGGAATTAGCGGACTGTACCGAAGAGTAATATTTTAAACAGGTTCTGGAAGGAAGGGCACGCCTGAGCCACTGCACCACTAAATGAGCTGATTATGTCACTGATTCCACTGTGTTTTATTGGAGGAGATAGCAGACTGAACTCGGCTCATTAATCTCTGACACTGGCAAGAAAGATTTGGTTAGTGGCTGAAATCATCTCAATGTTGAAAAGGGGCATTTACCTAAAAACAAAGCTGATTCATTATGTGTGCCTCATCCAAAAATCCACATTTTAAACTTGCCGACAGGTTGCATGATCAAACAAATGTCCAGACACAGTTACACAATATGCTTCCTTTCTTCTTTTGTTTCAGCAGGTGATTATTTGGTATCATTCAAGCACCAGATAAAGAAATGAGAAGCTCCAAAATATTCCTGCTATTTAGCACTTGTGGTGCATTTGTAGCTGTTTGTTAACAGGCCTTCTTCACATTTTGACTCATTGTAGTACGAGCAGGTGTGACTAATAATAATACCAGTGGCTCAGTAATATTGTGACCCCCCCGAGTCTTGTTGCCAGCATGCACAAAACCAGGAAATGGAAACTGAGGCAGCTAAATCAATTTCAGCCGTCATTAACTGTATCATTTATACCCTTCCTACATGTCAAAATGCCTTCTGTAAAAACAGGTCAGGTCAGGTCACAAAACTGCAGTCATGAATCTGAGGACTTTACATCAATAAAGCAGAATCAAAAACTGCAACTTTACTTTGACTTTAACACCAGTGACTTGTGACTTCAGTTGGACTGGGAATGACTTGATGTCTATCAAAGATTTAAATTTTACTGTAAAACAAATAAACTAATATTGCTGACAGTGGGTATAAAGCCTACCAGAAAGTAATAAATAGAAAATAAAAAAGACTTTCAGTATTTGTGTAAATGTACTACTACTACTACTGTACCTGTTTAAAAAAACTGCATTACATTTTGTGAGGGATGCATAATGACTAGTGTAGGACTCAAAACACGTATAAATCCATCAGTTGTTCAAAGTTGACCCTCTAAAGTGAGATTAATTTGCTCTGAATTATTAAAGAATTTTTTTTAAACTGAAAAACATGTCTGGCCATGTGACTGCATCACTGTAGCTATGTTCACTCTAGCAGGAAATGTTTGCATTCTGAAAAAAAAGTGTTTGTTGTGATGCAAAACAATTTACAATTATATCAGCTTTGGGTGGGCCTTCGCACTTGTAGCTCATAGGGTGTGAAGCAGCCGCATTGCAGATTCTGGAGCTCTGCTGGTGTGGCTGTGAATTTGCTAGGCGCTTTGGACACGGCACAAAGGTATTACATGTCAATTCCTGTGTCCCTTTTGTGGCGCTGGTGAGCACTTGGCGCTACAACTACAAATGAATATTGGTGTGTGGATATGTTTGGGGTGGAACAGTTATCAAGCATGCAAAGTTTGGTACTTCCTGGAACTTCCTGTTTCACGGCAAAGGAACTTCGACGTCCTTCCTGTTCCTTCCTGTTGCCAGCAGGTGCGCTTCACTACGTGTGAATTTTGGCTTGTAGATGTGTTCAGACTGGGACTTACGTCAAACGTTTGGTGGAGATGTGAGCATGTAGAATGAAGTTACAAAAACTTCCTGTTTCATGGACTGCACAGCACAAATCAGCACAAGTGTGAAGTTGGTAAATCATCCAAAAATGACTGACTTCCTGTTGGGTTTAGGGCATCGCTCAGAGAGGCTTTTTGGTATGTCTGGATGTGATACACAGAAATTTCATACTAATACAATCGCCTCCAAAAGTATTGGAACAGTAAGGCAAATTCGTTTGCTTTTGTTGTTCACTGAAGGCATTTGGGTTTCAGATCAAAAGATGAGTTTGAGACAAGACATCTTTTCTTTCCTAATATTCACATCTAGATGTGTTAAACAACTTAGGACATATCATTGTTTGTATTAGACAACGGCAAAAGTAATGGAACAAATAATCTTAAAGTAAATAACATTTAATATTTGGTGGCATAACCCTTGCTTACAATAATTGCCTCAAGCCTGCAACCCATCGACATCACCAAACTGTTGCCTTCTTCATTTGTGATGCTATTCCTGGCTTTTACCGCAGCTTCTTTCAGTTCTTGTTTTTTTTCGGGGTGTATCTCCCTTCAGTCCCGCTTAAGGAGGTGAAATGCATGCTCTGTTGGGTTAAGGTCAAGTGATAGACTTGGCCAGTCTAAAACTTCCACTTTTTTCCCCTGATTAAGTCCTTTGTTTTGTTGGCAGTGTACTTTGGGTCCTGCTGCATTATAAACTTCCTCTCGATTAGTTTCAGTGCATTTCTCCGTAAATTGGCAGACAAAATGTTTCTGTCCACTTCTGAATTCATTCTGCCGCTACAATCATCAGTTACATTATCAATAAATATTAATGAGCCTGTTCCAGAAGCAGCCATGCACGCCCAAGCCCTGAAATTACCTCCACCATGCTTCACAGATGAGCTTGTATGCTTCGGATCATAAGCAGTTCCTTTCTTTCTCCACACTTTGGCCTTTTCACTTTGGTAGAGATTAATCTTGGTCTCATCAGTCCATAAGATTGTGTTCCTGAACTTTTGTGGCTCATCTCTGTACTTTGTAAATTTCAATCTGGCCTTCCGATTCTTACTGCTGATGAGTGTTTTGCATCTTGTGATGTGGCATCTATATTTCAGCTCTCTGAGTCTTCTTGGAACAGTGGATTGTGATAGCTTCACCCCTGCACTGTGAAGTTCGCTGATGTCACTTACTGATGTTTTGGGGGTTTTCTTCACAGCTCTCTTGATATTTCTATCAACTACTGTTGTTTTCCTTGGCCGACCGGTTCGACGTCTGTTGCTCAGTACACCAGTAGTTTCTTTCTTTTTCAGGACATTCCAAATTGTTTGCTATGCCTAGTGTTTGTCCAATGGCTCTGGTCGATTTTCCTTCTTTTCTCAGCTAGACAATGGTTTGCTTTTCTCCCATAAACAGCTCGCTGGTCTTCTTGTTGGTTTATCCTCTAACAGGAAATGCATCTTTTGACCCAAGAATGAAAACTTAGACTAGTCATGCAGAGCTATTTAATGTTTGGACAATCAACCTAAAAGGCAACACCTGGGCAACAAGAAA
>JAPMOB010210732.1:0-20340 GCA_029875015.1 Lepomis gibbosus | reverse complement strand
CACACATACACTTGGTCGACGGGTAGATGGGTAGGTGACAGATGGCCAAACAGACGGCTGGACAGACATACAGACAGATTCCTCCGTGTGCAAGAAGATGAACACAATTATCTGTTGCTTAGATAAACACGGTCTGCTCTGTGTAGAGCCAGACTGACAAACAGATACAGAACATACAGCATTATGGAAAAGGGATGATGACAGAAAGATTCCTAGAAGTCATTGACTTCAATGTGGAACCCTTCAGGTATAGTATTAGTACTGTGTAGCAAAGGAGCTTTGACTTTATTACTACTAAACCACAGTTTCATTTCTGACTGTGAACATTAGTTTCTGAAACTGTGCTCCACTCAGAATAAGCCAACTTGGAAGACTATTCAAATGACAGCTGGCTGAAACAAACAGGCAGTTTATCTTATTGAACTACTGCTCTCCATTAAACACAATCTGCAGCTGATCAGAGGATGACTAAAATATTCAAAGCCAATAAATCAGAAAAAGTCCATCAATCATAATCTACACTGAAAAACATGCTGATGCTGGTTAGTATGTGCAAGCAGTAGCTGCTGATAGGTTGCTAGTTTACAGATAAAATATATAAATCCAAGAAATGCAGGAGCCTTTGGCTTCCCTTGTCAGCCATGGGGCACTCAGTTGGGGATGAAAGCTAAAGGTCATATTTGTTTAAGAAGGCAACTTCTCCTTTGGGCCCTGTGGTATGATGGGAATGTGAGTGGTTTACGTTGCATATGACCCAAGGTTCAGACCTCGCAAAAAATATGTTTCCTTTTAGTTTTTAAAAAAGACTGTGTTTCAGTATTAAATTACAGATGATTAACCTTAAAGGGTATCTTCAGGCTTCCAGGGAAAAAAAAACGTTATCTTTAGGAGCTGCAGATATTTGTTCAGATGCAAGCTCAAATCATTTACTAGTGTTTATCAGCTTTGGGGAGGGAGAGAGTTTCACTACCTTAATCTGTCACATGATCCGCATAATTTTTTCCCCAGCAGTCGCTCACCCTACTCAAATCATATTCACTTATGTGACTACAAATGAAAACAGTGGCTCGACCTTGTAAAAGGTTATTGTCCTCTGTGAAAATGGAGTTCAGGGATGTCCAAGGTGTTCTGCCATTTACACAAAGTCCAATAAGACTTTATTAGGCCATAGTGTAAGATACAAGATTCTTTAGGGTGACTCCTATTTTACACATCGCCATAAAGTTTTAAAATATAGAGACTTTCTTTTCTTCAGCACTACAGTGTCTACAGATATTAACCCGATAAAAATGCCCCAAGCTGTTCCCTTATTCATTTAAGTCATGAACACTTTTCTGTCTTGCATCAGTCCTTATTGATTTAGTTGGCTATGATGCATAGTTTTACATAGAAACCTGATGCAGCTGTGAACTATTTGTCCTTTTTGCTTGGACCCACTTAAAAAGCTTTGAGAACCACAGTCATGCAAGTTTTTTTTTGGTTGTTATCTCTGTTAACCAGCGATTATAACTCACCAAGCACCACATACCATTCACTCTCAGCCACAGAATCTGATCGGTCAAAGAAGTATTCAAACCATAGTGATGTCTCACAAAATACAGCTAGCTCTGTTGCTTTTGCAACCAAGGGGCTAGTTTATGATCTTCCTTGCTTTATCCTGCTTTTTATTGTCATGTACACATAAGCTTCCTGCTGCCCTGAGCACATGTGTGGTAACTATTGCATAAAAGCCATGGTACCCAGGAGGGCATGTTCCAGTGCTGTTGTGGGTTCTTTGTTGTTGCCGACAGTAGGCGTACGTCTCTAAATCACTGTCATACCCATAATCACAGTAAAGAATGCCCTCTCAGGTATTATTACAGTAATAACCCACAACAGGCTGTGGTAAATGGAAATCATATTTCAGTTAAAGTGTGCTGACTGCTTGACAGAAGAAAACTCCACACTGTTTCAGGATATTATCTCAACTTCTCATCATGCTCACCAGTTTATGAAACACAAAGATGTTTTGCTACAGTGCGGGCTCCTAAACCTGACGAGTTATGACGCCGCCACCTCAGCTCTGATAGATTTTCCATGCAGCACAGCCCAGAGCAGGTTATTGGTTTTATAAAATGGGTGTATATGTCCGTGTCTATGCCCTGCCATCCGTCATGTTGCTGTGGTTAACATGGCAGAAATCCCCATCTACAAGACACACACACACACACACACACACACACACACACACACACACACACACACACACAGAGCAGCTCTGTTTCTCATAGCTCTGTGTACATCTGTCTGACCGGCAAAGATTAGATTGAGGCACTCCAGGTAGAGAATCAGTGTGTGTGAGAGAGAGAGATGTCAGGGGAACTCAGTTGATTTAATCTCTGCTCTCCTCCCTTTAGAAAGACTGGAGATGTGGTGCACATATCATCCCACACACATTTTAAAGGCCTCATTTAAATCCACCAAACTAAAGAAGAATTAGTTAGATTTTGAATGTTAAAGAGCTTTTGCAAAGCAGTGCCCTAGCGCGCACACACACACACAGACACAGTGAGGTTTGTGCCTTCAGGCTTAGGTGCCCTACCAGAAGACATTTCACTCTGCAGCCAAATTAACACCTTCCTCTCCCTCTTTCTCTGTCAGAAAAACTGATCCAGTGTTTTCTCTCTCAGGTAGGATTCCTTCCTGCCGCTGTCTTTTTAGCTCTCACTTTCACTCTCTCTCTCTATCATACCACTTACATACCAATTTCCACTCTACTGGACACCTGCTGTCTGTGTTAGCAACACACACACACACACACACACACACACACAAGGACACAACACAATGATAGTATGTCATTCTTTGTGTAATTTCAATATCACAGTGAGGCTGCACTGTGTTGTCTGAGTGCAGTTTAGTTAGTTTATATGAACAAAGGCCTTCCTGGTCTGTAAAGCATGTGTACCTACAGTATGCATATTCATAAGCTGTCTCAGTGTTTACACTTACTGCAACAGCAACTGAAAAAAACAAAAACACCTAAATCAAGACTTTATAACTTTTGAAATAAAAACATTATTCCTCTTTTAAATGAAAAGATCAAGACATACCAGAGGTGTGGATTCATGTCATTCATGTCATGGCTTTGACTCGAGTCAGACTGCAGTCACAATATGATGACTTTAGACTCAACTTGACAAATTAAAGACTTGCAACTCGACTTTGACTTTAACCAACCACCATTGATAGTTAAATAATTAAGCAGGTACAAACACACACACACACACACACACACACATACACGGAGCCCCCTCAGTGGCCCATCTGCCCCCCCAAAGCAGTCAATCTGGGGGAAACACTAAACTCTAGATGCTGTTTAAAGTTAATAATGTTGGATTAATATTTCTTATTTCATGGGCTATTTAGGATTTTGGGGTGATGTGTGTGTATATATAAGTTTTAAAAACAAAGTATTCAATTTTAAAAGTTGAATAAATGAATGATGTTATCTAAGTCAGTAAGTAATCGTGTTAAATAATTGTCACCTCAATGTTGACCAAAATAATAGGGATTATGATTTTTCAGCATTTATCTTGGTAAAAAAAGAAGCAGGCCTCCTGGGTATGATTCATGCCGACATCCGACAATACATACTCAGTGAAAGACAAACAAAAGAAAGAACACAATTCTTGAAATTAACCACATTAAAGGTGCACCGAGTGACCAATGAATTTGCTTCTGCTATGTTGGTACCTGCTTTATCAATATTATATTGAATGCTCTGTCTTTTTGAGGATAAAAAAACACGTTTGAATAGAAGGTAGGCAGACTATTTAAAAATATTCTAATGTACCATCTGTTCTTTTCTCTTGTAACTACAGCTATTCTAGACTGATGAAAGACAGAGACAGTGACAGTCGGCAAGAAAGACGGGGAGTCAAAATAACATAATGAACTTCATCACATTTCCAGTCATTGTATGTAAACCTTCTGTAATATCCATAGAAAATAACATTACAGACGACATGAACAATAACAGTTGAGGTCTGATGATTGGTATCGTCTCGCTCAGGACCACAGGACTGCCCTGTGGACTGCAATGAACATAGTGGGTCATGTAACATTGTTACATGGCATGCCTGTAGTCCCATTCTGACAGGATTTATGTCTCTGGCGGGGAAGTGTGGTGATATTAATACTTCATGCGCTGTTCAGTGTGTCCTGTTAATCCTGTCCTGAGCACCCACATGAGATTGAAATCACAGCGTCAATCATCTACAGTTTTTTTGCACACTCGTTGGTCCTCCGGTAATTCAGGTCCTGTCTAGATATTGACCTTTTGTTTTAATGTGTAGGTCTATCTGTCAGGATTTGCGCATGAAGAGCTCTGGTTTCCAGAATTCATAAACTCTGGACACCTTTGTATCTGTCTGAACTGCAATGGAGGAATATTAAACAGTCTTTGGAAACCCTTTTACACCATTTATAAATACAGCCCAAAGAAAAAGCTCTTAGGAGAAAAACAACAGCAAGAAAATGTTCTGCTGTAATGTTAGCTAGAGGTTCCTCAGCTGTATCTGTCTGCGTTCATCTAACTGATTTTATTTGTAGTAAACCAGAAAGAGTGTTGTCTATTATTATAATTTAGTATGATTTAAAAAACCAAGAAAGATGAGTCCAGTTACTGAGGAGTGACCTACCTAAGTTTATCACCCACATCTCCCTGGAATATTCACCTCGTCAGAGTGGGGCTTCTGATTTTTATCACACCCATAAATTACTGAAGGGGATGTTAACATCCCTTCTGATTCCAGAATACATTTACCTACAGGTTTTTTGAAATGTATTAATTAAAATGTTCAGAAGCGGATGTTACTTTATTTATTGACAGATGATGCAATAGTTCATGTTATGTACTCAATCACTATTACATTTAAAGATCATAGACTAAAATCACTGAATCAATCCATAAACACTACAATACTAGACCTTTAATGGAATTCCCTCCATACAGGACCAATGATTTTCTCCTGCTACCCAGAAACATTAATGTTAGCTTAAATCCAACCAAATTGCTGCCATACATGGGGGATAATGAACAGAACATTTGATATTCAATTAGTGTAATGTTCCCACTGTTATAGTTGAGTATTATTCAATGTAGAGTTTCACAATGCCTACACATTATTGTAACTTTCTCTGCTTAATCCTTTATTTGAATGCTTTATAGTGCTTCTAACTTGTATTTAATCTTACTTGGTATAGCTGTCTCATGGTGCACTGGTGCAATGCACTGCTGCATACTCTCCTCCTCTGCAGCTGCACAAAGTGACATAATGATAACTTATGTGGAGTGATACAAATGTTCTACTGGCTTTACATGTATAAAAAATTATATATAAATTGCAAAATAAATCTACAATTAATGAACAAAACTTCAAATGTCTGGGTGTCGCCAAAACAAATCCCCATCGTACAGTGACAATCAAACATTGTTAAAAATACAATATAAATGTTGTATTTGATGTTTGTTTGCTTCGGCAGCCAGCCACTGATAAGTATTTGTCATTCATAACACATCATAGAGGAGGTGAGAACATCTCTGAGCTCTTAGCACCTTCCCACTGATGGCTGTGAGCGGGGGGTGTTGTGTGATCCCATCATAACACACAGGCCTGAATAGACAGTCACTCTGTAACTGCATCTTCAAATCCATTGTATACTGTACAAGCATCTATCTCTTCATTTATCCATCCATCTGTTTATCTATCTATCTATCTATCAAAAAATGTTATTACGTTTAGTGTCACTGTGTGAAATACCACTTAGAGCCCCCCTGAAACACAAGCAACAGCTCCTAATGTGACGTGACAGACTGCAGGTTATGTAAAGAGCCTACACCAAATGCATTCAGGCTTCAGTGTTACATATATTGGGTGGTAGTGAGTCTTCTGAATTAGCATTAAATGAGGAAGGCGTGAAATATGTCATGAGCATTATAGAGCATGCACCTAATTCCTGAATCTAAAACTGGCAGAGCTCGCGGACTCCTACAGACTTTGGGGATGATTTAAAACAAAATGGTTCTAAATACTGACAGTGGAGGGATTTACAGAGTTTGATGTCACTTTCTTTCCCCTTATCCCCACCGCATTCACCACCAGTAATTCTTTGTCTCTTTGTCTTTCTTTTTGTCTGTGTCGCTTTCTTTCTTTTCCTCTCCATGTGTCTTCTCTTGTCCTTTGCTTTTCACCCCTCAAATCTTTCTTCCTTTCTCACCAGCAGTCTTTTTGATTTTTTTCTCCTTCGGTGAGTGTTCTGGGTGGAAAGTCAGAGATGTTAGAATGAAATCAACCTCACTTTTGCTCTTTGTGTGTGTGTGTGTGTGTGTACACATGTGTGAGCGAGCAGAGCTGTTAAAGTGAGATTGATCCATTGGCTTTAGCTGAGAGGGGTAGAGAGGTCGGCTGAGTTTAATTCCTACCAGTTTGGTCCCCTCCCTCTGAGAAATGCCGATAGGTTGGCCAAGTTTCTGCTGCGACAGACTGCTAGCTTCTCACAGAGAGGAGTGGCGAGCTTGGCCAGGTTTCCATTCTAATAGTTTATCCCTCTTTTATTAGGCAAACGTTGGCCATGTTTCAAATCCTGGTTGAAGGGCAGACTGCTGGCCTGTTTTCAAATAATTGCTCCTTTTATTACAGAGGAACAGGGAGGTTGAGGCAGAATGTCTTTCCTGGATGCCCTGAAAGTCCTTCTCTAGCTTAACTTTACTCTGCATTTGGTCATCACTCTTCATCAAGAAGCCAAATCTTTTCAGTTTTCGCTTTTTACATTTTGATGTTACTTAATTCGACAGCAGCATGTTGGCCATCTCTGCTGTTATACAGTACATTTTTAAATATCTAACAGCTTTCCAATGAATTGTTACCAAGCAATGCTGCAACAGCCACTTCTTAAGCTTTTGATTGTTAAGTAGGTCTACAGCTGTCACATTTAATGTGTGAAAAGATATATTCTAGACTCTCAAACTAAAACTAAGGACAATCTATTAAAAAACAACATTCATCAGCTCTTAGATTTCAATAATCAAATTATCCTTGTGCCTCAGTAACCCAGTGGTCCAAAAGGGAACACATGCTTCTCTGGAACAGAAACACTTAAAGATTCGGTCCCCAGGTCGGCACATCTTGACCATATTACCTTGACTATTCAGTTGTCAAATGACACCTCACTGGTGAGTGCTGCTGTTAAGGCCCATACCATGCACGCAATAATAAAAAAAAGAGGGAAGGCATTGACTGAAGTACCACGAAGCTGTCCCAGGTTAAAAGTCGTGTCAGGTGGTTGACATTTAGCAGGTCATAACAAAATTGGCTAATTTATGTGCAGCCAGTGAAACAGTGAAACTGGCAGCTTCTTCTGAAGACAACACACATACATTTTTTCTTTTTTTCCTTGAATAACACCACAGTTGTCTATTTAAAATGAGTGTCAGGCATTTAAAACAGTGCTACTACTGTTACTAGTGCAACTATAGTCTGGATGTGAAATACAATAAGCAAAGTATAATGACCTCAAAGTATGGTAAAGTGCTTTTATTGAAACTTGTAAAGTCTCTGAGGGGGAGAGGATGAAGAAGGCGAGAGATGGAGATGACATTAACAGAGACAAATGGAAATATTAACACAATTCATACTTAATGAGTTGGAATAGAGAAGAGAACTTAGCTTTTAATAATGAAAATGTCCCTGTTCATCTTCTCTACATTATCTGCTCGAAAGCTGTTAGACTTACGGTCCACACTCACATACAAGCTGTTAAACACACACACACACACACACACACAGATCCATACACTGTCATACATACATTCATTTGAGAGATGTATAATCAGAGTGGTTAGCCTTAGGCACGGACACACACACACACACACACACACACAAACAGCTGTTAGCCTTCTGGCCTATCTTTGTGTCTACATACTTAATATAATCCACCACCACCCATACTATGCACATAATGTCGAACACACACACACAGTGTCTGACAGATGAGCCTATTTGCCCCTCCTCTCCCTCATTTCCTATATGGGAGGAAATACAATAAGTGCTCACTGCCATCTTGTCCAATAGACTTTTAATGGACTGGTTAATTGCAAGATAATGAAATAGAATTTGTCAAAGGGAACTTACGCTACTTGGACCTCAGGCACAATCATATTATTTCCAACAATCAGTCTTGTGTCCTGGGGTTTGTCACACACATGTAATGTCCACATGAAATGACTGCAGTGTCACACTGCATCCCCTTTGTCTCTCTCCCTACATGTGCCTAATAAAGCCGAAACAGAGGCCGGTCTCTTACAGACCCTTATTCAGTTCGACCAACCGCAGCCTAATACTGTGAAACTGTGATTTAATCCATTGGATATATTGATAGTTGTATTTTCATCACAATTTCTTTCCCCCTAAGGACATGTAATTATAAATTAAAGAACAAAGGGCTAACTTAAAATTAAAAGTTGAAGTAATATTTGAATGATTAAATGCATCATAGTAGTAGTGAACAAATTAGTCAGTTTACTGATGGAAATAATAATAATAATGGAATAATTTATTGATAGTAGGTTTGATAATCACCCGATCGTTTAAGTAATTTAACAAGCAAAAATGGTTTGATCAAATGTTAGGATTTGCAGCTTGTCTGATTTATATGATTGTAAATTGTACTATTGACCTGTTGGTTGGACAAAAAAACAATTTGATGATGCCACCTTGAGCTTTGGGAGTTTATGATGAGAAAAGTATGTAATTTTGCCATTTTATGGATCAACAGTTAACCATATAATTAAAAAATAATTGAAATAAATGCAACCCTACAGCTTGTTCATTCTTTCCTCCCTGCCAACCAATTTATTTTAGTCCATCTTTGTTTGTATACCTTTTCAGCTGTCTTGAACCATTATTCAAAACTTTTTTATAGGTCAACGAGTGTTTTTTTATTTAATCAGGCCATAACAAAGCAATGACTCCCCATGTGGTTGGTTTCACTAAATATCTACTTCGACTTAGTGAGCATTTAATAATGTCATATCTAGTCATTTGTATGTAATTAATGTTGAGCTGCGACATCATATAAAAGGAGGCTGTTTGCATTTTGTTGCTTTCATCTGTTTTCATTGACTAATAAGATGCTCCAGAAATGTCTGTTTTTGTTTACTGCCTATGTCAGTGAGATAGAGACATCACACACTCATATACACATTCACAGATGCATGCACAGATACACATATACACAAAGTCTGGGTAGATTTGCGACGATGGAAAATTCAGTGTGAGTCTTTGTTCGAAAATGAACAGGCTGCGCAAACAAACACAGCGTCATCTATCTTGTTGAAAATGTGATTTAAAGACATGAATTGTAACATGTCATGTACACACACACACAGGCGTAAATTTCATCTAACAGTAGAGGGGGACAATAAACATAACATTTTTGAAAGGAACACAAATAATAGAGGCAAAATTGTACTTGTATAGGATACGTGTACACATAGGGGAGTCTTACTACTATTATTAGTGTAGCATGTAGACCGTGATGTTACTAAAATGCCATGACTTTTTGTACTCACTTGTTGTTTTTCTTCTCTCTGTCTTTATTTGTGGCCTACAACACAAAGCAATAGTTGTTCAAATACAACCTAGGTTCTACAGAGAGGTTTCTTCGGGGACAGAGGACGTCTTTTACTTAGATATTTAACTGCAGCAAGCCAACTAATCTGCTACTTAACATCATAATGCGAAAAATGGTTTTGCAGAAACCAACACAATGTTAGAGCTGCGGTATTAACCTAATATCAGTTCACACCCAGGCTTATTACTGTGTTAGTTGTAAGAGATGCACAGATGAGATTTTTTCCTGGCTGATTCCAATTACTGGAATAATTATATTATTATATAAAATCTGACCTTCTGATTTTGTCCGATTCAGAGAAAAAGTTATTTATTTTTTTAATTTTTTATTAGGATCCCCATCAGCACCAATATATATTTTGGCTATTCTCACAGGGGTCCATTCAACTGTCATAATGAAACATTGATTATTAAATAACTTTCGCCTTTTCACTGAAAGGAGCTTTATACAATTAGCCCACAATCCAACTGAAAATATATTATATTAATATTATTATATATTATATATTGTATATAGGCTACAGTATATTATATTTGCAAGAATACATTATCCTATTTATAATCTCACCATTTTAATTCTACTTAATTCTTCACCTTATTTTTCTGTTTAATCACATATACATTAATCGGCTCACCTTGCTTTCCCCTTCAGATGCACACACCTACACCTGTCTCTCTCTCTCTCCCTCCCTGTATCTATCTGCTCTGACTTGTCAGCAGTCTTATAAAAGACAGCTAGCGTTTTGTATTTTTTCACCTGCAATTCCGTTTTCACAGCGGCAGATGAGCCGCGTGTGGAGGAGGCTTGTTGTTATTTACCGATGGTAATGAATGACGTCGCTACCAACAGCTGTTCACTGTTGCTTTACCTGGTCCATGCGTTACAATAGCCTATCCATCCTCTAACGTGATACACATCTCTTTCTGTGTGTTTCTCTGCAGATGTAAATATTAAGTGTTGCGAGGTTCTCTGTGCTACTGTGCACACCGGATATTTGACACCGCTCGGCCCTGGTCATTGCTTATGAAGCTGAAAACTTGGCTATTTCAGTCCCGGGCTGATCAATCCGCACTCTGTGTAGAAGGTGACTTACTATCCAACAAACTATTAGACAAGCAAATAAAGAAGCTAGGTAATGTTATTAAAAATAAGTGGGCTCATGGGTTACCGTAACTCTCAGATTCCTAGTTAAGGTAGTTTCTCCGTGAGAGGCACACACACACAGAACAAGACAGCTGAGGCACAGAGAAAAAGTGAAAGAGTGGCAGAGGAGGAAGAGAGTAGTGAAAAGGGCATGAGAGACACACAGGAGTGGTGAGAAGAACCGAGTCAGAAAAAAGAAACTAGGAGAAACCCAGCAAAAGGGCAGAAAGCATTCACAAAGACAAATCTGCGTTGTCAATTCACGTTATATTTTCTGTGCGTGTGTGAGAAAATGTTTGCCTTGTGCAGAAACTAATGTTGCCTTTTGTGACTTCTTAACGTCTTCTTATACTTCTATCCCTCCGTGTTTTAGATTTAGATCTTTGTAATGAGGGCATTGTAGTGATGTGAGGTCTTTTCGCATAGTTTCTCTACCACATAAAATTGAGGAGGAAACCTTCAGTCATGATCACAGTGTTATGGAAACAGATTTCATGCTGAAAATTCTTCTTTTTGCTAAATTTGTATTCTTGTTTCATCAATTCTCTAAACACAAATTGCATAAATCATTAACATTAATGCTGCAGCACTGGAGCTGCTTTAAGGGTTTTTCAGGTCTCATGGGATAATGCTTGTTGCAAAGTATTTTTTAAAATATGGTTTCATTAGCACTAAAATGCCTCATGTGTTTCAAATTGAGGAAGATGAGTTTCTAAACCGCTTTGTTGTTGATTGGTTATTTAAAGATATACAGCATAGAGGCTATGTCAACAACAGATCCCCTGGCAATTTGCCATGGTCACTCTCCACTGGGAGTTTGTTTAAATGGTTAGGGACTGTTTTGTGCAGTGGGCTGCACAGGTTCACAGAGAATTTATACAGATTGTGGAGGTCTAATACAAGAGAAACAATGTAAAGCGTTTTCTTCTTGGTTCTTTAGATCTTCCATTTCAGCAGCAGTTAGGGAGATGGTCCCACATGCAAACTTGACGGCAAGATAAAACCTAAAGTAACAGATAGAGGTTGAGGTTTATATAGACATACAGATGGATGTGTGTATGTGTAAAAATGCCTTTGTCAAGAACCACAGAAGACTTCCATCATGATACCAGCCACTAATCACTGATTGTGCTGTGTACCATGTTGGGGCATGGAGGCAATAGAGTTTGTGAAACTAGGTATATGTAGTCTGTATGTGTGTGTTCATCACTGACTTTTAGCGCAGTCTGCAGTTTCTGTGTCTATATATTGAAATGTCAGTGTTCTAAAATGTGTTTTTATAAAGACAAATTTTCCTCTGCACAGCATCTCTGTTTTGGTTGCATCATCAGAGATGTGAAGGTATGAAGAATTGAGAGCCGGTCAGCCCACTCAAAAGTCTATAAGAGTCACTTTTCATTTTCTCCGAGTTTAGTCATTCAGATTTAATATATACAGGAGATTTGGGCACAGTTTGACTGTTCTGCTGCATTTCTTCCAGAACTAAATGTTTGCTATGGCTCTGCTGGCTCCTAATGTCATGTTGCAATTCTGTTTCTATTTCCTGTGAAGAAAAACTGAACGAAACAGAAGTTTAATTTGGTGAATGGTTATACATATAAATGTGAGCGCATAAAGTGACCACTAACAATTGTATACAATATAATATAATTAACAAAACATGCATGGAGAATGACTTTTAGAACATGTCTGTGCGGAACCATCCAGTGTGATTTGACAGTTTAGTTCAAGGATGAGACTGAGCTTTATTTTGCACCATTCACTGATTGTCCCCTCCTTCCTCCCGGCTCTCAGCCCATTTTGCTCGTTCATCAGTTCTGTGCCTCTGAGTCACAGCTAAAACCCATTTTCAAAAAAGCTATTTTGCAATGCATTTATAGTGTCAAGAAGTCTATTCTAGTAGAATTATAACAAAGTCAGTCGTTTTATCAGCACCTTGAAAGGCCAAATGTTCCTTGTATGAGACATTTCAGAGACATTTATGAGCAGACCTCAGTCAGACTTTCTTTTGAGCTAAGAATGCCGATTCACATGAAAAGTAAATACAGTATTTGCCAAGGATATACTGCAGATAAATTTTGTTGGGAGTGCAGCAGTGCTTATGTAGGTGATTTAGAATAGATCATCTGAGCGTATATGCGTAGAGTCTTATTGGTCATTCCTATTCCACTGTCTGTCTGGAAACCTTACTTATCATTCTTCTGTTTTTCTCATTTTCACAGACAGTCCCCCTCCAAATGTGCTGCTGGCAGTCGACAATTAAAGCCCCACTAATGTCACATCTTTTTAAAAGGAGAGAGTGAGAGAACGCCATGAAAGAGAAATACAGATAGTTACAGGGGACAAAATTGGGATTTGTTAAGGAGAAGGAGAGAGATAGACTGATAATAAAGTTGTGGCTATCGAAAATGAAACTCAAAGATAATAAAGTAATCTGTTAGCTGGTCGAACACACACACACACACGCATGCACTCATAAAGACAGATGGACAGACGCAGAGATAAAGTTGCTGCTATCTGAAATGTAATAAAACTCAAGTAAATTAGTCTATTCTCAGCGTCTAGCTGAAGGCCATTGTGGCAGTAATAGCAGCTGCGGTGGTATAAGCCTGAAAGGAGAGATAATGACTTAGCAGTAATAATCTGTCCCAGCTCAAACAGATAAGGACCCCACTTTTGTATGCTGGGAGTGTAATCTAATACCTAGACTTATTATTTTTTTGTAGGAGGTTGCAGGTTCAAATCCCCAGCTGAGGAGGTATGGTTGTGATCTGTGAATGTGACTTTCTCCTCCCTCAATAACTATTGTCAAGTGACTCTTTGTCTTGTCAGTGTAAATGAAACAAATGAATTACCAAAAGCTATAGGTCAGTTTGATAGAATTGAGATGACATACACAAACACCTTCGTTGATCAGCTCTTTGCTCAACTTGTTCGACACTAAGAAAAGCTCACTAATTGTGATGCTATACTGGCAGGTACAGTACACCAAAGTCCTTATAGGCAAGTCATGCCACTCGGCAGCCATCTTGGCAATGCCTCCAAGCAGCTATTTCGGACTAACAAGACCATGCTACCTATCTATATCAATAGGGAGAGAGACAGAACAGCTGTTTTACTGGTCACCGGGACATTAAAACTACATGAAAAGAATCAGTAGCGAAATTAAAAAAGTTTGACGACTTTGCCCCAAGATAAGGTTCAAAAAGTTTTCCCAACGGGTTGTACTTCCATACTTCACTACTGCCACGTATGCGCAGTAGAAGTAAAAACAAACTCTTACGTCAGTAGAACCACACGATTGGCTGAAATGATTTCCGCTTTGGCTGCTAAAAGCAGACTATTGGCTTTCTAACTGGAGGGGCGGGATGACCGCCATCTTTGCTGTTACGGGCTTTCCCCCATACAGTTAAATTGAGGATGTGATTGAGTGGTGTGTCTCCGCTATAAAACGTCTCTGAGTATACTGACGCTATTGACCATGGCACAGTTCAGTTAGTGTGCTTTAAAAAATGTGTTGTCGCTGATGTTGTTTGTTCACAACAGAGTTGAATCACATCATGATTGTTTCTGTGGCTTTTACATTATTAAAGTAAGCTTTTAACCGGGCAGTAACACAATGTATCACTGCTGAGCTGACGACATTGAGGGGAGCTGCACTTCTAAAAGCTAATGTTCACCATCTTAGTATAGCATGCAGCGTGCAACATTTGCTAATAACCCCTTCTCACTAAGTACAGCTGAGAATGGGATGTTCATGAGTTTTGGAGGTATTTTGTCTTATACAAAAGTATTTAAGTGTATAAAGTGAATGAGGCTCAGTTGGCTAGGAACCATGAATGTTTGTACTTTTTCATGGCAATCCATAGAATAGTTGAGTTATTTTGGTCTGAGATGGACAGACTGACATTGACGTGTCTCAAGCCCCGTCGATAATGTGGCTAAAAATGCCAGATTTACTGTGTCTAGAGATGCTCTCCTCTGCTTTTGGAAATGCTGATCAGCTTGTCAGGTTGTAACTTTCTCTCTAGCAAAGCCAGTTAATTCTGTTTAAACAGAGCCACTGAACTGAAAGAAACAAGTTTCACACTGTTTGGATTTTTAGATGTCAAAACCAACAGCATCAGCTCTCCAGTGAATATCTTACTTTCTGAGCAGGTCATGCTATGACTGATTCTAATAAACTGCCAGTTCCCACACAACCCCCCTCAAGTCAGCCATCTTTGCTGTAGTTTGACTTACATTGCCTCTCAACACTGACAAGGCGCATTAATGTTCAGATTAGAATTATTTTTAAATTGTGTCAATTTAACAATAGACAGAGAAGAGACAGAAATAGCCACAATAACAGTTTAAAACAATACACAAACGTTCCATCACTGTAAACTCCAAAAATAACAGATATTGTAGGACTGAAGTATCTGAGCTATTATGTGTGGTGGTTATTATATATGTGTGCTTTTGTGTGTGTCTCTCTGTGTTTGATCTTTGATGAAATCACTTTTTCCGGGGTAACTGGGGTGACATAAAATTGTGAATTTATGTCAGACCCACAGATAAAGTGATTTAAGCTGGTCATTATAAGTGGCTGAAAATGGCGAAAAGATTTAGTGAATGCTGTGCTGACTGTGGTCACAATGTCTACACACACACACACACACACACACACACACACACACACACACACACTATCTCTGCATCTGCAAGGTCATGGTGGTCAGCATAATAATGTTATCTTTACTGTGTGTGTGTGTGTGTGTCAGTGCTCATGCTTGCCCTTGCCACATTGTGTTTATGATGCTATCTCAACTTGAAAAAAAGAAATCTGCATACTTATTCTTAAAAGGCCTAATTAAAAATAAGATTACAACCATTAATCCCAGAATCTCGTTCATCCTTTTTTTTCATCACTTAGTGTTTTCTATAACACAGGACAGTGGCGGCTCAACTGAATATGTGTGTGGGGATCTGTGTATGTGTGTGCAGTACACCTGGTGCACTGCTTCTGTGGGGACTATTCATGTTTGTCGAAGTTAGTGCAAGTCAAGGCTGGTTTCTGCAGTCCAGAGGTTTTTGAGAAGGGCTGAGAACTGACTCATTTGAAATACAGCAAAATATATAGTGCCTTCTAAACACAGTTGAACTGTCTTATTGACCTCCACCTACACTAAAAAAAAGAAATGTGTGTTTGAAGGCTACACAGTTTATTGACATCACATTATATACTGTAATTTACCCAAAGAGATTCCAAACTGCCTTTTTGCTGCCATTCAAGGCCTCAGAAGTGTGAAATTCTTCAGTAGCTGTAAGTGACTTGGTGCGAGGCCTTGGTGTGCACTGAATGATATTGAAATATAATAAATTCTCTTCTTTTTATTTCTGACCATTCCACCATCCTTGGGTTAAGTAATTTTGCCAATGAACCATGTAGAAAAAGAAGGTAATATGGGTCCAGAGTGTGTGAACGAGGGACACATTTATCATTCTCTCCCTCTGTCTCTTTTTCTTTCTTAATATTTCAGGGATTCTGTCTCTCTCGTAGCCTTCAAGGTCTTCACTAAATTAAATCGTCCGCAATGATTATTATTAAAAGGTTATTTAACCCTAGTCATACATACACTTTTTTTATTGTGCAGTCAAGATTTTGTTCTTTTAACTTCAGCAAAAACCAGTTTCGTGGTATTATCATAGGTATACTGAATGCTGTGAAAGACTGCAGGGCAACATGTCCACACAACAGTGTATCTACATAAGGACTGCAACAAATTATGTATGGTTGAGTAATGCATTGATTAATATATCAATTTTAAAGAATTAGACAGTATCTCACAAAAGTGAGTACACCCCTCACATTTCTAAGTGAAAATGTCCATACTGGGCCCAATTAGGCATTTTCCCTCCTCCGTGTCATGTGATTCCTTCGTGTTACAAGGTCTCTGATGTGAATGGGGAGCAGGTGTGTTAAATTTAGTGTTATCACTCTGACTCTCATACTGGTCACTTGAAGTTAAACATGGCACTTCATGGCAAAGAACTCTGAGGATCTGACAAAAAGTATTGTTGAGGTACATAAAGATGGCCTAGACTATAAGAAGATAGCCAAGATCCTGAAACTGAGCTGCAGCACGTCGGTCAAAACCATACAGGGGTTCAACAGGTCAGCTTCCACTCAGAACAGCCCTTGCCATGATCGACCAAAGAAGTTGAGTGCACGTGTTCAGCGTCATATTGAGAGGCTGTCTTTGGGAAATATATGTATGAGTTCTGTCTGCATTGCTGCAGAGGTTGAAGGAGTGGGTTGGTCAGCCTGTCAGTGCTCAGACCATACGCTGCACAGTGCATTAAATTGGTCTGCATGGCTGTCGTCCCAGAAGGAAGACACTTCTTATAATGATGCACAAGAAAGCCCACAAACAGTTAATAAGGACATGGATTACTGGAATAATTTCCTGTGGTCTGCTGAGACCAAGATAAACTTATTTGGTACAGATGGTGTCAAGCGTGTGTGGCGGCAACCAGGTGAGGGGTACAAAGACAAGTGTGTCTTGCCTACAGTCAAGCATGGTGGTGTGGGGGGTGGGGGGGTCATGAACTGGGGCTGCATAAGTGCTGCCGGCACTGAGGAGCTACAGTTCACTGAGGGAACCATGAATGCCGACATGTACTGTGACATACTGAAACAGAGCATGATCCGCTCTCTTTGGAGACTGGGCGGCAGGGCACAAGATGTACACTCACTACTTAACATTGTAGCAGAGTGTCATTGCTTCAGTGCTGTCACATGAAAAGAAATAATCAAATATTTACACAAATGTGAGAGGTGTACTCACTTTTGTGAGATACTGTATCTGCCCATCACAATTACCAGAGGCCTAGAATTTGATGGTTTTGCCTGAGCAACAGTTAGAAAGCTGAAATAGTTCAATTTTATGATTAAAAAACACAAATTCTGCATAGCTTCTAGCTAAGATTTATAATTAACTAGCTAAATGTCTTAAAGCAATAAATCAAAGCTATAAAATGTTCATTAGGTTTCATTCAATACCTGTCTGACCTTATTAGTATTAACCTACATTACATTTTGAACTGTATTTCAGTTTTCACCTGGAGCTCATTTCTTGAGTCTTTTCAGGTATTTCACTTGAAGTGTCTGTTACAGGGATCAAACCGGTGGGAAAGAAACGTCTTTAGTTTCTTTTATCTGCCATCCTTACACCCTTGATTTAATATTAGCTATCTTCAAGAAATGACACATCGAGAGTCACTGTCCAACACAAATCACACTGCAATAAATATAGCAATGTTAAATGGGTAAAAACAGCATATCTCTGCAGGGTGAAAAGCTAAGATTGCAATAAATATTTCTGTGTAGGTACAGAGAATGATTTTGAACACTAAAAAGAGCAAATGATGAGTGCAAATGTGAGTTTGAGTAGCTGCTGAGAATCAGTGCTCGTGAAAGTGGTAGGTGCAACCACTACTGCCCGGGGATGAAGCTCCGATGGGCTTTGTCTTATAAATCTGATTGTGAGATACACTGAAAACCCAACTTAGATTATCATTATGGGAGCTGAAAGTGGATATATAAATATGATTATTATCCAAATAAATGTTATGTGTCATCACTGCAAAAAAATTTCTGTGGAAAAATTTGAAACAGATACTGTAAAAGTTAGGTTTAAAGTAAAAGAAGCTTAAATAGCAGTTTCAAGTTTCATTTTTAGAGTGAGCCACCTGCAGGTGTAGGCCACCCTACTGTGTCCACAAATGCATATACAAGTCACCGTGGGAGCTGGAGGTCACATGTGTTACATTCTAAGCAAAGACAGTCAGTCTGTAAACATCTAAGACTGAAGAACTACACCATATCTCCTGTCCTTGGCTGTTTAAACAACGGCTCATTCCTAATCTACTCAGCTTTGGTCATGCACACACAGAGAAACACAGCTGCATGAACTGAGAGAGACTGAGGTCATTTTGTTTCTGGCACTGTGACTGACCTAATTGTGATATCTATATGACCCATATCTCACCTTTTACCCACATTGAGCTCACTAAAGAAAATTCCCTCACAGTAGGAAGGGATGGATTTCAGATTGAGTACCACAGGGAAGTCCGAAAGTGTCACGGCTGCTGCAAGCAGGGTAACAGGAATACGGGGGCAGGACCCAAATGTACATGCCTGAGGCAGAGCTGATGCAGTTCAGTGATTTATTACACAAATTGTGGAACACAGGCTTGTGGGATGGTGAGCCAAGCCAGGGTGAAAACCAGAGAAGGCAGACCAAATAGGAAAACACATCCAACAAGAGTCCAAGTCCAATAAACAGGGAAGTCCAAAACACGCAGGTAAGACAGACAGACACAGGGAGCCAAGACATGAAGCACACAGATACCAAACAGGACGATCTGGCAAGGAGAGAGTGAGAAAAGGGCTGATTAAGTACTGCAGGGGTGATGAGGGAAAGTGGAAACAGGTGAGCAGAGAAGGTCAGGGCTGTGTTTAGCCCCAACGAAACATGGCAAAATGTTTATTTAAACCAAGGAAGGTTAAAATCAAGGGTAATTGGACAAGGCTGAAGATATCTATGACCCAAATGACTGAGAACCTTCACAGATGTTTATTTAAATTGAACTATACCTTGGCCCTGTTGCACACTGTTTCAAGAAAACATTTCTTTCAACTCGGAAACTGTAGCAGAAAAGTGCACACCGTTTTCAGATTGAACGTGCCACAAGTAACTGCAGTGCTGATAAATGTAAATGGCTGGAAGGCAGTCCGGTGATGTGGAAAGGAGGGAAAGTCCGAGGGTATCTGGTAGATACAGATGCATCTCAGCAAATTAGAATATCGTGAAAAAGTTCATTTATTTCAGTAATTCAACTTTAAAGGTGAAACTAACATATTATATTGACTCATTACATGCAAAGTGATATTTCAAGCCTTGATTTGATATAATTTTGATGATTATTGCGTACAGGTTATGAAAACCCCAAAATCAAAATCTCAGAAAATTAGAATATTACATGAAATCAATAAAAAAATGGATTTTAAATGCGGAAATGTAAGCCCTCTGAAAAGTATAACCATGCATATGTACTCAGTACTTGGTTTGGGCCCCTTTTGCATGATTTCTGCCTCAATGCAGCGTGGCATGGATGGTATCTGCCTGTGGCACTGCTGAGGTGTTATGGAAAACCAGGATGCTTCAATAGCGGCCTTCAGCTCTTCTGCATTGTTCGGTCTCATGTCTTTCATCTTTCTCTTGGCAATGCCCCATAGATTCTCTATGGGGTTCAGGTCAGGTGAGTTTGCTGGCCAATCAAGCACAGTAATCTGTGGTCATTGAACCAGGTTTTGGTACTTTTGGCAGTGGGGGCAGGTGCCAAGTCCTGCTGGAAAATGAATTCAGCATCTTCATGAAGATCGTCTGCTGAAGGCAGCATAAAGTGCTCTAAAATGTCCTGGTAGACAGCTGCGCTGACTCTGGACTTAATAAAGCACAGTGGACCAACACCAGC